>PVIH01003979.1:73383-149121 GCA_004025045.1 Sigmodon hispidus | reverse complement strand
GGGACTGGTCAAACATGGCGAACACATTGGATGTTGCGCGCTGAGGGCGCTTCTTGGTGGTCTTGGTCTTTGCCCTTTTGCTTGACATGGTGGCGGTTGAATCCCTGCTCAGCCGCGAGAATCAAGGGTGTCTCTGCGAAGCTCGGCGGACCGCTCCCACCGACTTACAAACTATCCAGCAGCCCAAGAAGCCCACTTCCCGGAAGAATATCATTTGATCATGCAGACAGAACAAACCACATTGCCTCCCCTAAAAGTGGGAGCCTCATGCTGTCTTTTAAAGTCCTGACCAGAACAAAATGCAAAGAGAGAATTCACTCTCTTGATTTAAGTGTCTCAGAGTAGTTACCTCAGTGTTCTACCCATAGGCTCAGACGCACAAGGCCATCAGTGCTTCTGGGACTCTGGCTCATCAATTGCAGGCCTTGAGGCTTCTCAGAACCCATCATAGTATGAGCTAATTCTTCGTGATATCTTTGTATTAATCAATCATGGTGGAAAATACCTGTAACCCTAGAATTTGGGGGGCAGAGGCAGGAGGATTGCTGGTAGTGTGGACAACAGTTCCAGGTCAACTTAAGCTATAGTATGTGAGACCCTGTTTCCCCAAACCACATTTCTAGTTCTTTTTATTATATTTTTTTACTTAACATGCTATATTATAGATTATATATTCTTTTGTAAACTTTAAATTTTCATTTATGTAGAGTGTGTGTGTGTGTGTGTGCACATATGTGCATGCCTACTGAAGGGCAGATAGAGAACATGTAGGAGATGGTACCCCACTTGAGTATTAGAGATTGACATCAGGCCATCAAGTCCATCATCAAGCTCACTACATCATCAGCCTCATATATATTATGTATGTGGCTTTAGGGGTTTGTGGAGTGTTTAAGGGCCACAGTACCTGCGGCTATCCTAAAGTACCTGAGCTCATGCCTTAGTACCCCCACCAGGTGAGTTACAAACCGCCACCAGCTCCAATACCAAGTGACCCTGTGCCTTCTTCTGGCCTCTTTGAGAATCCAAACACAAGTGGCATATGCTTACACAGACAGACATCTGATGAATAAAATTAGCAAATATAAAATAAATATATACATATCTTAAAATACATTTGTACAGAAATGCATATATTCTATTTTCTATGAAGAATCAAGATAAAAACATATGTGATCTTGAATAACTAATTAATTTCCTAATCTCCTGACTTATAAAGCACAAAGGATTAAAGATTGTTAAAGGAAATATTTGTAATCTGACTGTCACAAATATGAGCATTCAATAAATATATCTTGGGTTTTTTGTTTGTTTGTTAGTGTTTCCCTTTGGATTTTATGTAGTATTTTTCAAAAAAAACAAAAAGGAGAATATTTTGCACTTAGAATTTGAGGTAACATAGAAAACAGTTTATAAATAGAAAATGATTCAGAGTAGCTGTCATGTCGTATTGTTTCATTTGGTTGTGTTTTGAGACAGGGCCTGGCAGTTCCTAAATTCCATATGCAGTAGAGAGAGAGACCTTGAATCTGTGATCTTCTTGAGGCACCTTTCAGCATGTTGGGACTGTGAGTATTCCATCACATCCAGAGTGTGTGTGTTTAGTGGTTCATAATGCCATGGACATGTAGCTACAATTTTTGATGACAGTTAGAGCACACGGTGATATTGGTTTTCTGTGTATCATGTTCCTACATCTATGCTTTGAAATTGAGGCATTCTATACCTCCATTGCATTTCTGCTGTGCCAAACATGGGAGCCAAGCCAGGGAGAATGTAGGGCACATTACTCCATCAGTGGTGACCTTGTTCCCTCTGGTTTGCTGCAATCTTTCTCTATTAGGTCATGCCAATTTCAGAACTGGGAAAAAATAAAAGCAACCATGTCATTAGGGCTTAGAGGTCACTTTAATTTGGCTGCATAGAACTTCATGTGCTGTTTGGGACACAAATTTATTATGGCCCCAGTGAAAAGAACAAATGTTGACCATGAGAGAACATTGTTCATTATTTTCTTATTCTGTTCCTACTCAGCAGAACTGGAACAAATAATTCATGCTTGACTACAACCAACTTGTCAATAGGCTCAACCCTAGAAATGAATCTTGGGGAAGATTCACAGAATCCATGTGGGTGATGGAAGTCTCGTAGCAGGGTGTGCTACCTGACGGTAAACTCCATCTCCTGCTGTTACACCATTTCCCTCCTGCCCAGGCCCCCTCTTTTTGTGTTCTCTCAACAAGATCTATTCTTGTCATTCTTAAAGTTTGGCTTCTTTTCCTTCTGGCAAAAATCTGTTTAAGGAAGGATGGTTTGTCTCAGCTCACAGTCTGAGGGTTCAGTCCAGCTGGCGGGAAGCCATGGCAGTGGGGGGGGGTGAATGGGGCTACTGCTCACATCTCTTTGCCATCAGGAAGAACGATGAACGCTGGTGCTCAGCTCAATCTCTCATTTGTATTCAGCCAGGGATCCCAGACCATGGGATGGTGCTGCCTACAGTCAAGGTTAGTCGTCCTACCCCATTAGCCCAATCTAAAAAGACACAGACATATCCAGAATCCAGTTTGTAATCTAGATTCTGTCCAGTTGATAACATTAACCATCCTTTTACAGTTCACAGCCTGCCACTGTGGGGAAGAACTGGAGGAAAGCTGATCACTGGCTTGTTCCCTCTGGCTTGCTCAGTATGACTCCTTATCCAGTCATGACCACCTGCCTGGGCTGGTATCACCCACAATGGACTGGGTCCTCCAGAGCCACATGCCCAGGCTGGTATCAGTGGGCCAGGTCCTCCCATATTAATCATTTATTTAAAAATGTGTGGCAGACTTGCCTGAAGGTCAATCTGATGGAGGCACCAATCTGATGGAGGCGCTGTCTCAGTTGAACTTTTCTCCTCCCAGATGACTCGGGGATGATGGATATAACTTGTGTCAAGTTGATGAGCAAAACCAAACCAAGCCATCATGCCAGTCTTCCTCCAGTGTCTGCTCTGGTGCTGATGTGGGGGTTGTCACTCTGTACTATTAGGTGAAGAAGGGGAACTGTAGGGAAAAGTGGACAGCCATTAACCAATCAGGTATAGTAAAAGACAGGATCCAACAGCTTCAGGCAGATCTCCAAAACATCAAGAGCAGTTTAATGCCCCTGGCCAGTGGCTCATCGATAGTCCAATATGGACCTGGATACGGCCTTTCTTAACACCCTTCTTCCTTCTTAGTCCTACTAGCTGTGCCCTGCATTACAAACTTCTTGCCTAGATTCCTCCAACAACATATTCAAAGTCTTTCTAACCAGACTTTCACCAGTTACCATTCCAGAATTGCCAGCCCCAGCTATGGAGCCAGAGACCTGCAGTACCCCACCATCTCCTGACAATGGAGATGAAGATTGCCCCAAGAACCTCAACACCGCAATTCAACTGGAAAGAACCACAACACCCCAGTTCAGCAGGAAGTAGCCTTATGATAACATCATCCCCGTTTCAGCCCCCAGGTGTTTTATTAATAAACAAAGAATGGAAGAATTTAGGAAAACTGTCCCACCAAAGAAACCCACCCTGACTCTGAGACCAGAACCGGTGAAAGAAAAGCCACCCTATCCCTGAACCCAGGGCTAGTGAAAGAAACACACCTTGAAATCTAAGACCTGGGCCAGTGAAATACATTTATCCCTGAACCCAGAACCAAAAAGAAATATGCCCTGGCTCTGAAACCAGCACCAAAGAATCACACTTTGGCCCTAGAATCAGAGCCAGTGAAAGAAATATGCCCTGGCCTTGAAATTAAAGCCCCAAAGCCCCAAAGAGCCAATGAAAGAAACACAGTTTGGCCCTGAAACTAAAAACCAAATCAGGGTAAAAAGAAGGGAAAAAAACTGACCAATCCCCACCCTGGAAGTCTCTCTAGAAGACTCTGCCCCGTCCCCAGGAGTCCTATTTAAGTCCTGAGCCCACAGCCCTTTCCCTGCTGTCCTCTCTCTCCCCGGGCTGAGGCAGCCATATTCTCCTGGACCCTTCCCCCACACACACCAATAAATCTCTTGAATGAGGTTTGGATGAAGATCTTCTTTCCCGGAGCAGTAGCAGCAGCAGAACCTGGACAGTGATCAGCTGAGAGAGCGAAGAAGCTGTTAACAGTCTCCCTGCCCAGGGGACCTTCCTGGCTGGGCAGAGTTGTTCGGTTCCCTGAGCAGAAGAGAAGCAAAGCCTTCAGCCACTGTAGCAACTTGGCCGGGGAGGACCTCCCTTGCTGAGCAGAGCTGTTAACAGTGGGGAAGCCTTTCCCTGAAGCGGGGCTGTAAACTGTTCCTTGGGCTTACTGTGGCCTGCGGTGTGCATTGGCTCCTGACAGCCTGAAGACTTTCCAGTCGAGCTGTAGTGCGCAGTATGTATGGCTGGGCTCCTGACTGCCAGGATCTCTTCCATCTGGGCTGCACTGGGCTAAACCAATACCTACAGGAACAATCTTTAAAGTCAACTAATGCAGGTCCAAGATGGTGTAGTAAGCAAAGGCACTTGCCACACTAACTTGCTGACCTGAGTTCAATCCCCGGAACCCACATAAAGGTTGAAGGAGAGAACCAGCCCCTCAGTTTTGTCCTCTGACCTACACACACACACACACACACACACACACACACACACACACACACACACACACACACCATATCATGCATACATATAAACAATAATAATACATTTTAAGTTACTTAAATCAACTGTTCTCAGATACATTGACGAAGTGAAGTCACTGGAAATCTCCCATTGCCCCTCCAAGCTGAAGAAACAAGAGATGGCAGAGGATGACAATGTGCTAGACAGGAACTCACAAGTAGCCACCTCCGTGGAAGCTGCCAGAGTCAGGAAACCCAACAGTGATTGGCAAACTGTGTAGGTTCAGTGAAGACAAATTTGAGTTAAAATTCCAGGAACCCTCTGTGGATACCAAGCATATGCTGTTTAAATATAGGGCCTTGTTACTACACACACACACACACACACACACACACACACACACACACACTCACACACACACACACACACACACACACACACACTGACACAGTATACTGCTGGGTTTAGTAGTCGAAGGGAACTCTCAGATAGACCTATTAAGCATGGAAAGAGAAATTTCCTCTTTCTTGACATCAGCTGTGCCCCTTGATAGGCCAAAATTGGAGGAACCACAGGGATGTTTAACTCCATCCTTCAGCCTGGGCCTCCCCCATGCTGAACTAGAATAAAGAAAGATCTTCATGGCATCTGCATCGGTCAGACTTCCTGGTCCATAGCCAAGTGCAGAAGAGTTGTGGGTGATCTGGAAGGAAGACATTGAATGTGTAGAGTCTCGTGGCTATATCTTGTGCCTGGTACTTTTTCAGGACAGATAATGAAAGCAAGTAGATGTTTCATTTCACAGAGGCAAACTAGCTCATTTATGTTGCAGGAGCAATTGCTCCTAAAAAATAAAAAATTAAAGCAATGTTCAGTGTTAATGGTACTTAGCAGAAATAATAGCTGTGGTTCTAGTACAATATCTATGTCCATTATCTTGGCTCAGATGGATAAAAACAATAACTAAAAATAAACTACTAGCTTATTGTTTCTGAGACAGGATCTCACGTAGGCAAAGCTGGCGTCAAAGTCACTATACAGCTGAGGATAACACTGAACGTCTAACCCTTCTATCTCCACTCCCCCAAGAGCTGAAATAATAGGTGTACATGCCCACACCTGGTCCCTGTGGTTCTGGGATTGAACAAAGGCAGGGCTTCATTCATGTTAGACAAGCTCTCTGTCAGTACCAGAAACAATTCCTGTTATTGTCATTTATGTTTTAAACATTGTTTAGACACTTGTAGAAATGGCACAATTTGCCTCAAATTCATTCTGAGTTCAACATTTGTTTTTCTACTTAAAAAATTACATTTTTCTCCTCTTCCTACACCAAAAATGTTAACAAGTGATTTCTTTGAAAATTTCTTCTTATCTTTTGTCACTTGCCCCTGAACAACAGTTGTATACATGTGTGAAGACGAGAACTAAGGAGAGACAAATGTTCTCTCAGCCTCTGCTGATTCTCGGCATCAGGCTTGACTGCCAGAGAAGGCAATCTCTACCTTGACCTTCTCAACAGAAATCTGCAACCCCACAAGATCCTGGGCCAATTCCCATATGTAGAGTGACATTTAAGAAATATTGGCTTTGGAGGTGTGTATAGAGAGGTGACTCCCTTGTTGAGAGCACTGGCTGCTCTTCCGGAGGACCACAGTTTTCCAGAACTCATATGGTTGTTCATAGCACCTACATATGGGTGCTAGGAATCGAACCTGGGTCCTCTGCAAGTGTTCTTGAATGCTGAGCCTCAGTAGCCCCTAACCTGGCTTCTTCAAACTTTTTGCACCAAACAGTCGAAGGACAGCTGTCTGGATTCTTGTTTTTGCCCCATGTGCTTGATCTTGAATATGTGATTTCACTTGTACCTGAGAAGACCCCACCCCTCCTTTGCCTTGTCAGCCTATGTGTCTGTTCCTTGCAAGGGTTTGCTTTTGAAGGGGCACTATGACATAATTAAAGGAAAATAAGAGTATTTTGAGTCATTTTGCTGATTCTATATGTAGTATTACTTATGAATAACAGCTTTACTTTCTCATTTTAAAAATGTTAAATAATACACAAAAATTTATTAAAACATTGTAGAAGGGTGTAAAGTACATGTCATGTAGGAAGACTCCCCAGGCCTCTCCTTTCCAATATACAGAAGAAGCCAGTTGCCAATTTTTCTACTAGTTTTTTTTTTTTTTTGTGTGTGTGTGTGTGTGTGTGTGTGTGTGTGTGTGTGTGTGTGGTGTGTGCTCACATATGTGCCACAGTGTAGTACAAGTTTCTGGCCCAGACTAGCCCCATGATCTGGCCCAGCTGTCCCAAATAAACTGTCCACAGCTGCTTTGTCCCAAATAATCACACAGTCTTATATTAATTTCATGCTGCTTGGCCTATGGCTCAGGCACATTGCTAGCTAGCTCTTGCATCTTAACTCAACCCATTTCCATTAATCTGTCTTACCATGTGGCTCATGGTTTACCTGAATTCCTTTATATCTTCCTCTTTGACAGCAGCTCTGACTCTGTCCTTTTTCCCCTTTATCTATGCTAGGATTTCCCACCTGCTTCTAAGATGCCTTGCCATAGGCCAAAACAGTTTTGTTGTTTGGCAATTTTACATGTGTTTATAATACATTCTGATTAACACACACACACACACACACACACACACACACACACTTTTACCTCCTCCCATCCAACCAACCCTCCCCCTGCCTTACCCTTTACTGCTTCCTTTCCTATGCTGGTGATTTTGGTTCTGCTTGGGACAGTCCACCTAGGGCCATCGATGACCACTGGGTTGGAAACATCCATTGGATCCTAGTGAGGGTACCAGTGGGCACAAGCTAACAATGCCACATCTCTTTTTGTCTATTGTAGTAAACAGTCCAACAGTGAGGTGCAGAGCCCTGCAATGCTTGACTGACTTCTGAAAGGCTCGTTCCTTGCAGGGCCAGTGAAAGCCTCTGCAGCTGCTGAGTTCATGGCTGCCATGGCTGTGTCCTGCCCAGCAACGTACAGGTATGACTGGGGCTATGGACCCAGGCTGACAGACGCACATCTTGATCTGTTCCCCACATGTTAGTTTATGCCATGTCCTCTGTTCCATGTAAGTTGAGAGCCACACCTTTATCCTTACCCCTGGAACATACTATCTCTATTTTTTAAAAATATGGCTATTTCACAGATATCCCTGCTGAGTTTCATTGGCACTGGCCTGATGATGTTTTGACTCTCAAAGGCCAAGCACCCTTCCCTCACCCCTTATTTTCAGAGGGGGTCTCTTCACTGAAGATCCAGGATGCAGTGGGTGGGACCTGCTGACCATGCAGCAAACTGCTGCAATGAATAGGCTGTCAAAACGTAGAACTCCGTTTTTCTCCAAGTGGATAGCAAATATATCTACTTTGAATAGAAACATGGGAATAATAATAAAAAATTGAAAAGATGAAGCCCTTTGGTGAGCAGACAGATGGGTCATGTTCTAACAAAGGCTGAGTGTGAGTCCTTTTGGTTTGCTTGGAAAACTCATTCTCTTTCAGGTACTCAGGAGAATTTAAAATTTTCTCTACTGCAAAAACATACCCAATTTGATTTATTCTGTGACAAAATATGGAATGGTTTCTTATTCATCTTTTATAAGTAAAAGAAAACTACTGGGAAATGTTTTCTTTTCAATTTTAAGGAAAATAGGGTATGTATGATACGGCTAACATCACTGACTTTCACAGGCGCCCTCTGCTGGCAACTACTGGGGATGATTTTATTTTATTTTAACATCTATTGTGGGCTTTAGTATTTTTTTCCCATGGAATAAGATTTGGAGCACTGGGTAGAAAGAAGACACCTGTGTGAAAAAGTCCCTTAAACCAAGCAGGATAACACATGCCTGTAACTATAGCACTTGGAGGGTGCACACAGGAGGTTCTATGCTAGCCTGAGCTTTGGCATAGGGCATCTGAGTTGGGATGGGACATTAGGTGAAACCCTGCCTTAAAAAACAACAGAAGGGGAGAAGAGGGACCTGGGTCAGGTGGTTGCCCACTTTCCCAGCACACAGGAAGCCCCAGTTCAGCATAAACCTGGCATGGTGGACATACCTGCGTCCCTAGCAGGAGGGTGAAGCAAGAGGATCCAAGTTCAGAGTGATCCTCACAAGGAGTCTGAGACCAACCTAGGATATATGAACACATATTTGTTTCTTTGTTTTTTTTTTAAAAAAATGTTGTTTTTGTTTTTCAAGACAGGGTTTCTTTATGTAACCTTTGGCTATCGTGGAACTCACTGTGTAGACCAGGCTGGCCCTGAATTCACTGAGATTCACCTGCTTTTACTGAGATTTAAAGCTGGTACCACTACCACCTGGCTTACCCTTTACATTTCTTAAGGAATTAATTTTTAAATGGGAGAGATCAGCAAGAAGGCCAACTGGGTGGAAGCACTAGATGCTATGCTTGCCGTCCTCAGTTCAACACCTGGGATCCACCTTTTGTTTTGAGGTGGGGAGGGTCTCATCTCCCTTGCTATATAAGACAGGTTCAGCCTTGAATTCAGAGATTCACTTGCTACTACCTTCTGAGTGCTGGGATTAAAAATGTATGTCATCATGCCCATAACAAAAAAAATCATTTTAGAGAAAATTTTAAAAATTTAGATTTGGATAAGTGGGTAAGAGGTAACAGCTGAAACAGAACTTTGTAAAACAGTGAAGGAGAGACATGAAATAAAAGCACACAGCACTGTGGAGGCGTGGACTAAACTGCCACAGAAGGGACAGGTACATTAGTTGGAACATGGTGTGGCAGAGGATCATCACAAAACCCTCAGCTCACATGCCGTATGCCCATTAAGACTTTTCAAGAAACCCTGTCCTCATACATAGGCCACAGGTTGGTGCTCTGGAACATTGGGGATGTAGTTCAGAAGGCTATCATTTGCGAAGGAGGCATGAGGCCCTAAGACTGACCCAGGCCGGGTAGTGTTATATGGAAAGGCACTCTGTCAGTCCCCTAGCATCCCTGTGTGATATCAGACGGACACTGCCAGCCCCATAGCATCCCTTGTGTGATGGCAGACAGACACTGCCAGCCCCCCAGCATCCCTGTGTGATGTAAGACAGGCACTGCCAGCCCCATAGCATACCTGTTTAATGTCAGAGAGCCACAATCAGCTCCCTAGCATTCCTTAAGTGATGTCAGACAGACACTGCCAGCACAAAGCATCCCTGTGTGATGTCAGACAGGCACTCTGTCAGGCCCAGCATCTCTGTGTGATGTCAGACAGGCACTCTGTCAGGCCCAGCATCCCTGTGTGATGTCAGACAGGCACTGCCAGCCCCCTAGCATCCCTTGTGTGATGTCAGATAGGTACTGTCAGCCTTCTAGCCTCCATGTGTGATGTCAGACAGACACTGTCAGACTCCCAGCATCCCTTTAGTGATGTCAGTAAGGCACGGCCAGCGCCCTAGCATCCCATGTATAATGTCAGATAGACACTGTCAGCCCCCTAGCATCCCTTGTGTGATGTAAGACAGGCAGGCCCAGACCTTAGCATCCATGTGTGATGTCAGATAGACACTCTGTCAGCCTCACAACATCACTTGTGTGATGTGAGACAGGCACTGAGAGCCCCCTACCATCCCTGTGTGATGTCAGACAGGCACTACCCGCCCCCAGCATTTCTTGTGTGAAATCAGACAGGCACGAATCAGCCCCCTAGCAATCCAGTGTGATGTCAGACAGACACAATCATCCCCCTAGTATCCCTATGTGATGTCAGACAGGCAATCTATCAGCCCCCTAGCATCCCTGTGTGATGCCAGACAGGCAGAGCCAGCCCCTTAGCATCCCTTGTATGATGTCAGACAGGCACAATCAGGCCCACAGCATCCCTGTGTGATGTAAGACAGGCACAGTCAGGCCCACAGCATCCCTGTGTGATGTAAGACAGGTACTCTGTCAGTCCCCAAGATTCCCTATGTGATGTCAGACAGGCACTCTGTCAGGCCCAGCATCCCTGTGTGATGTCAGACAGGCACTCTGTCAGGCCCAGCATCCCTGTGTGATGTCAGACAGACACTGCCAGCCCCTAGCATCCTGTGTGATGACAGACAGACACTGGCAAGCCCTTGCATCCCTATGTGATGACAGACAGGCACTGCAGGCCCCAAAGCATCCTTTCTGTTATGTCAGATAGGCACTGCCAGTTCCCCAGCATCCCTGTTTGATGTCAGACAGGCACTTCGAACCCCCAGCATTGCTGTATGATGTCAGACAGTGAGAGTCAGCCCCTAGCATCCCTTATGTGATGTCAGACAGGTACTCTATCAGCCCTCTAGCATCCCTGTGTGATGTCAGACAGGCACAACCAGCCCCCCAGCATCCCTGTGTGATGTCAGACAGTCACTGCCAGCCCCCTACAATCCCTTGTGTGATGGCAGACAGACACTGCCAGCCCACCATCATCCCTGTGTGATGTCAGAGAGGGACTGCTAGCCCCCTAACATCCCTATGTGACAACAGACAGGCACTACCAGTCCCCCAGCATCCTTTCTGTTATGTCAGATAGGCACAGCCAGCCCCCTAGCATCCCAGTGTGATGTAAGACAGGCACTGCCAGCCGCACAGCATTCCTGTGTGATGTCAGTCAGGCACAGCCAGCCTCCTACAATCCCTTGTGTGATGGCAGACAGACACTGCCAGCCCACCATCATCCCTGTGTGATGTCAGACAGGCACTACCAGCCCCCTAGCATCCCTGTGTGACGTCAGACAGGCAGGCCCAGACCTTAGCATCCATGTGTGATGTCAGACAGGCAGAGCCAGCCTCCTAGCATCCCTGTGTGACGTCAGACAGGCACTCTGCCCGCCCCCTAGCATCACTGTTTGATGTCAGACAAGCACTGCCAGCTCACCAGCATCCCTTTTGTGATATCAGACAGGCACAGTCAGCTCCCCAACATCCCTTGGGTGATGTCAGACAGACACTGTCAGCCCCCTAGCATCGCTAGTGTTATGTCAGACAGGTACAGTCATCCCCCCAGCATCCCTTGTGTGATGTCAGACAGGCATTGCCAGCCGACCAGCATCCCTGTGTGAGGTCAGACAGGAACTCTGCCAGCTCCCTAGCATCCCTGTGTGATTTCAGACAGACACTGCCATCCCCCCCCAACATCCCTGTTTGATGTCAGACAGGCACTGCCAGCTCCCCAGCATCCTTTGTGTGATATCACACAGGCACAGTCAGCTCCCCAACACCCCTTGGGTGATTTCAGACAGACACTGCCAACCCTTCCAACATCCCTGTGTGATGTCAGACAGGCATTGTCAGCCCCCTAGCATCGCTAGTGTGATGTCAGACAGGTACAGTCATCCCCCCAGCATCCCTTGTGTGATGTCAGAGGCTGGTACCAGAAGTAGGTCTGACCTTACTAGGAATATGGAAGACTGGGACTTTGGACTAGAATCCCGTTCAGCATGTAAGTGGGGCTTAATGGAGCACCCTAGTAGGAGCATGGAAGAGAGTGGTGCTGAGACAAAGGTAAAGTATGATGGATAGCCCAGTTCAAAAGGTTGTAGAGGGGAAGAATATCAGTAATTGACTGAGAGGCATGGAGAAAAATATAGCTTTGCCCTTATCCAAAAAACCTGCTGGATGCAAACAGCAGTACTTGGCAGCTTCAGAGACCTGGCTCTGACTTTAGAGTCAAGAACACAAGGAAGGGTTATGGAATTTTCCTGTGACTAAGGAAAGCTACTGAGTCCGGGCATGTGTCAGGGGTGTCCCTGCACGAAGGCCCAGAGAGGCCATTGAGTGAAGCTGTGAAGGTGAAGCCTGGATTACCCTGGAGACTCCAAGATGTTGGAGATGCCAGAATTGTGGAATTCCAAACATAAACAACAACAGAAACAACTTCCCCAGTGACATATTGGGTTTTTCAGTCCATAAAATGTATTTGTTCCTTTTCTTATAATCCGCCTTCCATTTGCACCTGGGAAGATACATTGTGAAAAGGGTATGAAACCGTCCCAAGAGAGAAAGTGTGTTGCAGTCAGCACAGCTGACAGGCATTGCAGATCTGAAGAATGCATTGACATCAGACATGGAGATGCAGCTTGGCATTTGCCTGGCTGGTTATTGGTCTTGCTTTGGTTCAGTATTTCCTCACTATGCTGCTTTTCCTCTTTTTTGGAATGACAATGTATATTCTGTGCCACTGTATATTGGAAGTATGTTTTTTGCTTTTCCATAGGGTTACAGTTAAGATATTGCCTTGAGTTTCAGAACAGACTTTGAAACTGTCTGGAGACTGAAACACTATGGGGACTCTTAAAGTTGGACTGAATGCATTTGACATTATGATATGGCCACAAGTCTATGGGGATAGGGAAGTGGAATGTGATGCTTCCTGCCATGATAATAAAGTACTAAGCTCTGAAACTGTGAGCAAGCCCCCACTTAATACTTTATAACAGTGGCCTTGGTCATAGTGTCTCTTCACAGCAATAGAATAGTGATAAAGACAATACTGATATGAACTAAGCATAATAATTATGTCTGAAATGGGATAGAATCAGCTTGAGAACCTGTTATATTACTGATACTTCTCTGGCTGAGAGGGTTCAAGTCCATACTCACTCTTTCTAATATCAGCACTGAGGACAGACATGGGGCTCTATAGACAAGGGCCAGTCCATGGCAGGCTTCACTTGGACAGGGGAAAATATAGTATATCCAATCAGGAAATCAGTATCATCAGGGAGGTTACAGAACCACCTGTTTGTGACACCAAGACAGAGTTAGTCTAGGGGTGAAGCCTTGGGCTGGACACGGATACAAAAAAAGGGTTCAGTAACTCCAGTCAGAACCACAAAGTGTAGGCAGGGACAGGGGCAGAGATGTGCTTCCAGACAGACCTGTTTTATTTCCAAACATAAATAAACATTCCCAGAGCCATACTGGATTTTCAGTCCATAAAATGTGTTTGTTCCTAAAATTTTCATAAGATCTGCCTTCCCCTTTGCAGTGGGAAACAGGCAAAAAGTCAAAGGTTAAAAGGTTGCGCATAAAACATTCCATTCCTCATCATTGTGCAGGTCTTCAAGTCCTCACACATGAACTTTGCAGCACCTCAAGATTTTCCTTCATTTGTTAATGTTCTGATTTCAGAGGTCTTAGTATTTCAAGTGGAACTTTTTCTTAAAACAGGAAAACAAAACCAAGCTATCTTACACTGAAAAGAGATCAGCTTGTGGAGCATAACATACCTGTAAGAATAAAACCCCAAGTATTCCGTCAGATATAGAGGGTGGTCCCTTTGTCCCTTTCATTCCGTATCATCAACAGTTATTGTGTGATATCTGCACAATTTAGCTCCTAGCTTGGGAAGAATGTGCCATTTAAGGAACTCTGTGAATATATTACACTTTCCTCTTTCTTAGTGGTAAAGTCAAAATATATTTTATACATTGTAATGGTATAGAAAAAAAAAAAAACAGTAATGAAACTCCAGGTGTAGCTCAGGGGTAAAGAACTTGCTGAGCATCTGAGGCCCTGGATTCCGTGCTCAGCACCTTGAGAAGATGGCTGTCATTCAAATAAGAACAAAAATCTCAGGTTTTAAAAACACCCCGTGACCCCCCCCCATAGCCTCAGTTAAAGATGGGTGTCAATTTAGATGCTAAATATGAACAATGATAACCTTGTGGAGCCACTGGTGCCGTGTGGCCAATTTAAAAAAAAAAAATCTATTTATAAGTAAAATCAGTGTTTAGAGATGAGTATTTTGATGTATTCAGAATTTATGACCTATCAAAAATTACCATAGAAAAGACTGATATTAGAAGTGATCTCAAAGACCAGGCAATTCTGCCCTCAGATTTTAGACAGAAAGGAGACCAGAGACAGAGATGAGCAAGTCAGCAAGCTCATCTATGACATCATCTTCATACACACGGCACATACAAACACACTGTTACATGCATTTTACATATAAAGATGCTAGCAGCTTTTCCGATAAATGAAAAGTCAGTATGGACATTTTCATTTGTTGTCTTGTTGCCAGAAACAGGAAATGCCCATCCTTCACAGAAGGGAAGTTTCCATGACACACTGGATATGACCTGACTGAGTGTTCTCTGTATAGTCCCTAAATGTAACATGGACTGTGGGCAGAAGTTGGGTGACAGGAAGGAGGGCTAGGTGTTCAACCCAGATCTAATCTGGAATCCCTTACTATGCCCAAGATACTCGCCCCGGCAGTGAAGACCGTTTATGAAGTAAGGCTAGGTAGTTGGAACTTCTAGATGTAACTCAGGGGAGTGGACAGTTCTGGTGTCTGCCCATCAACCAGAGGGATTCCTGTGAGGGTTCTCTTAGCCATATATGTCTGTCTTATCTAAGCAATTAAACTACAGGTTGGGTATCCCTCATCTGAAAAGCTTGGGACCAGAGTGTTTTTGGAATTACAATTTTTCTATACTTTGGAATATTTGCATATATATAATAAAATATCTTGGGAATGGGACCCAAATCCAATTGAGACATTCACTTTTTATACACCTTATCTACATAGCCTGAGGATAACTTCATACAATAGGTTTGATAATTTTTTACACAAAATAAACTTCTATGATCTGAAATTTTCCATTTGTGCCACAAACCAGACTCAAAATTCTGGATTTGGGGATAGTTCAGATTTTGGATTAGGATGGTCAACCAGCATTACTTGGATGTCTGTATAGATAAAAAGGTTTCTAATTATTTTAATTTGCATATGCATATAAATATCTAGCATCTGATCCTTATTACTATTATTATCTAGCTCCTCACAAAATTACATTTGGATATAACTCTATGGTAGTTTTCTTTTAAAAATACCTTTTATCTTAAATTTTTTATAATAGATATCTTTCAGAAAAATCCTGTTTGCTATATATATTAACATTAAATAACTTATAAAACAAACAATACACTATACCAAAATTGTCTAATTTTCTGCTACAGGTGAAAAAGTTGAGTGTTAAGAATGGACTAGCCCTTCTTCCAAAAATGGACTAGCCCTTCTGAAGGTATTTCTCATGATTTTAAGATATTATTAAGCATAATTTATTCCCTCACTAACCTCAAATATATACACACCACTCTTAGTAATTTATGTCATGAGTATTCCTAAGCAACAATAGGTTGTTTCATTTTTCTATTTTTACTTATTTCACATAGGAAGCTTATTCTACATTTAAATAAGTTTGTTTCCAAAAAATTTTCCCAGAGAAATATTCAGACCATGCAGTTTCTTGTTTTCTCAGGATAGGAGTAAAAAGTAACTTTCAGGTCTCATTTAGTCCACACTGAATTTACAGCATCTTCCTCATAAAATTAACACTCTTCGAGAAGAAAAGCTTCTGAGAAAAAAAAAAAAAATCTGTCTTGCTAGAAATCCTGTCAGATTCCCACAGGAAACAAAACCAAAACATGCAATCCCCAGAGCTGGCCTCAGAGTGCCACCTGCACCCTAAGTCAACCCTCTGAGGGAATTGAAGAAAAGCTCAGAGTTATTACCTCATCCACAGCTGGAAAACTTCCTGTAGAAAGAACACAATAGAAGCAAGACCTAAAGCTATTTCTAGCTCCTCAAATTGTGAAATTCGTACCACGTGGGCTACAAAAGAATAGAGAAAATGGCTCATTTGTGAACCAAGTTCAGATGGTTTAAACTAGTTAAAGTCACTTTTAAAATGTAGATTATTATAAGGTCTGCAGAATACATATTGCAATACTCATGAAAAACAAAGAAGAAGCGCAGCAGATTGAAAAGTGCGGGTCTTTCTGAAGCAAACAGAAAAGGTCAAGAGCTTCGTGCGTCTTGAGGAGCCTACTCGGTCACAGGTTTTGATCCAGCCATTTGATGTAACTATCCCTAGTCCGGATTCCCACAGAGAAGTTGGTCGGCCAGCTTGTGAAAATCATACAACCATGAAAGCCATCCTCAAAGTGGTCCAAGGTCACATTTACACCTGCACTCTCCAAGCGCTTGGCATACATGATGCCATCATCCCGCAGGACATCATGCTCACAGGTGAGGATGTAAGTCTTCGGGAGGTCCTGAAGCACTTCCTGGTCTGCGATGAGTGGAGAAGATGCAGCATCCAGTAGCTGAGGGATCTCCTGGACGATCCTGGCATCACCTGTGGTCTGCATGACAGGCTTGTAGTTCTTTCTGATGGATGAGGGCAACAAGGTTGTCCAGTTGAGGCGGGCCCTGAGAGCTGCGGCCCTTTCCACATCGAGTGACGTGTGATTGTTCACAATCATGGCCTGTACAAAGTCATAGTTGCCTCTGAAATAGTCCACCCAGTACTTCACCATGACGTGGCGTGGTAGGATTGGCGTGTTCACATTCTGCTGGTAGGAGGGTGTGTTGAAATCCAAAGCCTGGAGGACAGGGTAGATCAAAGCCTGCAGCTTGAGCTTATTTTTTAGGCCAGCAATGTAAGTAAACTAGAAGAGAAGAAACATTATTTCATTTTCATAGATCTTTTTATAGAAGGCGGTTTACAGAATGCTTTAAATAAATGAGTGGTTTTTAAAGAACTAAAATAAAGCATTGCATGTCACCATGCCCCGCTAAACTGCTGACCAATTCCTAATGAATGTATATGTTTGTGACTCATAGTTTTGAATGAATTCACTGTTATGTGACCCTGAGGTCTCTAAATCCCCAATAACACTCTACTTGTCTCTCCCTGTCTTTTAGTACTTATACACTTTGTTGCATATTACACACCAGTAAATTGTGGATCTTACTTAACTTTTTACTCCCTGTAAGACCACAAATAGCAATGGCTTCTGGAATAAAAAAAAAAAATCACAAATCTTCCTCTCTTAGAGAAGGCCAGAGAGTGAACTCACGGATGGTAGGACCCCAGAATTTATAGGTGCTCCATGATGAGCAGTCAGTCTCTATGTGAGACAGTGAGTTCATACAGGCAAGCAAGCAGCAAGCATGTGCCCAGAGTGAGCTTGAAGTGGAAGGAACATGACTGACTTCCCATCCCAGCAACCTCAGCTCACTGTAACTCTCCACACGATGACTATATTGCCCCATTTTGCAATTCCAGGATTTAAAATTCTGCATATGGATATGCGACATCTCAAAAGAAGATGGAGAGACTCACAGTAACTGAGCAACTCTCACTTAGTAGCTTAGAATCCTACCTCCTGGTACGTGAGCACTGTGTGCCTGCCTGTGCTCTCACTGCAGTTAAATGACACTATCTTCACAATTCCAAGGCTCACAGAACAAAGGGACATAGGTATCGATGTACACCTCTCCAAGGTGGAGCTGAAATTCTATCTTTGAGGCCTATGAGCCAGCTGTGGTGGTATACACCTACAACTCCAGAACTCCAGATGGCTAAGACAATAGGATTAGAAGTTCTAGGCCAGCTTAGTCTTCGTAGCAAGACATTGTCTCAAAAACACAAGTAATATAAATTGGGAATGGTGGTACAGACCTGTAATCTCAACACATGGAGGGGAGGCAGGAGGCCATCCGTTACACAGAGAATCTGAACTAACCATGGCTACATAATACCCTATCTCAAAAACCAAAACCAAAACATCAAATAATAATAATAAATAAAACTTTGAAAAACAGCTTAGCATTTTAATTTCTCTTAAGACTCTAAGAAAACAACCATAGGAACTGAAATTTAAGCCAAAATATCCCGTTTTGCAAGTCAAACAGTACCAGATAGGAAGGGCTATTTCATGTCCACGCATTTTCCTGAGGCTGGTTCAGAGACACACCTCAGTGCCCACTTCAAAAAGCCTTGTGAGAAAGTACCCCGGGCAGTCACATGAGGATGCTAGAGGTGAGCAGCAGCCCAGCATCCTGTGTGAAGAGGGTGAGAGTCTGCGGGCATGCTCATCCCTCCCCCCAGCCCGATATCACCAACTCCCCAGGCAGTGTGGTTACCTGTTGTCCGAGGGCAGCAGCCAAATTCCCGCCAGCGCTGTCTCCAGAAACACCTACTCTGCTAGGATCCACCTTGTACTTGTCTAAGACTTCCGGCTGCAGGAAGTATCTTGTGGCACGAATGACATCGTAAATTTGCTCGGGAAAGTAGACCTGGGGAACTAGCCTGTATCTGTAAAGACAAAGCAGTGTTCACTTTAGGATGCCGCCATGCTGTAAAGGCTAATCAACGTTTACAGAGGAGAAATGGAATTTTTAAAAACCAGAAATGGACAAGAAATTAGAATAAATAAAACTCATTTATTTTTTCGTAAAGTAGGTAGAGTTAGGAACATGTTACTAATAAGAGTCCTTTAAAAAACACACAAGCTGGCTCCCCCACCTCCCCACCCCTGCCCTCAGCTGCCATATTGTTTTTGGTCATGTTTTATCACAGCAATAGAAAAGCAATCTGGGACACCAACCATTGTGTGTGGGGGGAGTGAAGACCTATAATCCCAGGGGAGGCTGATGCAGGAGGACTGGGCATTTGATGTGTGTATGTGTGTGTGTGGTGGGGGTGGTTATGACCACAAAGGTCAGCAGAGTGTGGAACTGTGTGAGGCAAGAAGGGAGCTCCCTGCAACACTACTCAGTACATGTTGTTGGTTCCCAGGGCAAGAGACCGACAGCGGGCAGTTTATTTAGGAGTACTGAAGTACAGCACAGACTGGAAAAGTTTCCTGTTCACAAATAACTCACTACCATGTGTACATGACTACACTGGAACTTTAGTACAATGACCTCTTCCTTAAAGATGTGTGACATCTTAGGGGCCTGGGGTAAGATCTGCTGTGGTCTCAGTCACACAGACAGAACAGAGGTCACCAGGCTATTAACCACACCCATTCTGAACCCTCTGGGAGGAAATCAGGTTATTATGTCTCTTTTAAAAGATAATCCTGTGTGTTTAACACTGCTGGTTCCCCTACTACCTCTGTAAACACATGGACCTCTGTGACCCGCACAGGCTGAGGCCAGCCTGGGTTACATAGTCAGATCCTAGGTCAAAACCAAGCAAAACAACACAAAAGCAGCCTTCGAACATCATCAGACTTACTACCTCACGTAATGTGCAGATGCTCCTACGCTCCTGCGCAGTGGTTCCATAATCTGGGGGCTTATTTCTGAACATCTACGTGCCGCTCATGACAGCTCTGGGTTAAAAGCTAACTAAAGAGCACTTCAACCCACTAGTCTCATGTTTACCACAATTCATTTGATAAATACAATCAATAAATATAGTGTCTCTACTGAAGAGGTTTGTGCCAACCTGCCATTAATCCCAAGGAATGAGTATACTTGCTGAACACAGGTAGAATGCCATTTTTAACTGGAAAGGGAAAATAAGTGAGCACAGAGCCTTGTCCAGATCCTCTGGACATTTCTGGGGCTTCTCCTGGAGCATGCTTTACAAGGGCAGAGTTCTTTTTCATCTTATTCTGTAAAATGTGTCAGAACCCAGATCTTTTGGTTATTAATTTTTTTATTTAAAAACCATTTTCCCATAACCACCACTGTTCCCCTCCCCTCCTCCTAGTCCTCCCCCAGCCTCTCCCCTTCCTCCCCACCCCCATCCATTCCCCAGAGAGAGCCAGGAGTCGCAAGGTAGGTTAATTCCCTCTAGCATATCCAGTTGAGGTAGGACAGGTCCCTCCTCCAAGTATCAGGGCTGAGAAAGGTGATCT
Organism: Sigmodon hispidus; assembly: GCA_004025045.1. Classification (NCBI taxonomy): domain Eukaryota; kingdom Metazoa; phylum Chordata; class Mammalia; order Rodentia; family Cricetidae; genus Sigmodon; species Sigmodon hispidus. The sequence goes on along the minus strand of PVIH01003979.1, from coordinate 128,812 downwards.
TCTGTCGGGAATGGGCTCTGAGAAGCCAGTTCATGCACAGGAATAAACTCTGGCCCTACTGCAAGAGGCTCCACACACTGCCCACGCCATTCAACTGTCATTTACATTTGGGGGGGGCGGGCGTGGCAGGTAGTTCCTTTCCATGAAGGCTCCTCAGCTGTCACTTCAGAGTCACTGAGCTCGCAATAGCACGGAATAGCCTACTCTGTGGGTCTCCTCCTCTTTGCTCATGTAATCTCTCCTTACTCTCTTTGGCTGAACCAGTAGCTCAAACAGGTGTTTAGCTGTGGATCTCTGCATCTGCCTCCATCAGTTAGTAGCTGGATGTAGGTTATATAATGGCAACTGAGGTGATCATTCATATGATAATAGGGAAAGGCCAGTGTAGACACCCTCTCCACTGTCATCTTGTGGGCAGAACCTTGATCTTGACAAGGGTCACGCTCAACATCATTAGTATGTCTATCTACAGTTCAGTCTTCACACTTTAGTCTCTAGTCCCCTTCTGGGCTTAATTTTACGGATCCTTTGAGCCTTAACTGAAAAATCTGACTGTAATTCCACTTGCTTCCTTCCAGGGCTGAGTGGCCATTCAAGCAGTGCTTTGGGCTGGGCATGTTGTAATCTCAATCATTTAAAAGGTTGAGGTAGAATCAAAAGTCCTACTGAGTTACATGATAAGTTTGAGTCCAACCTGGGAGACTCAGTAAGACCTTGTCATAAAAACAACAACAACAACAACAACAACAACAACAACAACAAAAAAGAGCTTGGGGAAGCTGCTAAATATAACATGCATTATTCCATGGACATGAATGGGATTACACCATTTACTCCACTAGGTGGCGACATCTCTCAAGATTGTATTTATCCCTGCTCTTCATGTAAAACAAAAATAGAAAACAAAAGCAAACAAAACAACACAACAAAAAACCAGATGCATCTCAGGAGTCAATACATTAAAATAATGCTTTTTTTTTTTCATTCCATCACCATCTTTCTATCTACTGCTGTGATGAAACACCATGACAAAAAAAAAAAAAAAAAAAAAAAGCAAGCTGAGGAGTAAAGGGTTTACTCAGGCAGGGCAGGAACCTGGAGGCAGGAGCTGATGCAGAGACCATGGAAGGGTGCTGCTTACTAGCTTGTTCCACAGTCAGCTTGCTTATAGAATGCAGCACCACCAGACCAGGGGTGGCACCACTCACACTGGGCTGGGCCCTCATCCATCAATCACTAATTAAGAAAATGCTCTACAGCCTGATCGTATGGAGGCATTTTCTCAATTAAGGTTCTGCCCTTTCAGATGGCTGCCATGAGACCAGCCAGCATGGCCACTATATCATGATGAACAATAATCTTAGTTGCACAGGAGGTCAACGCACATTCCCACCAGGATCTGCACAGGCATTCAGCTGAATTTTCAACACTGTTTTACATAGGTTTCAGAGTCTTTGAGTGGCAGGAAATAAAATCAAATCTGGGAAAACTGGTACCTACTGATTAACCCTGCTGGTTAATAACTTGCTGAGCTGACACAGCAAACAATCCTGAAAAGAAATCCTCATGCTAACACCTATGGTACCACTGCAGATCTGCAGTCTAGTGCGTCCTGGTGGTATCAGCCTGTGATCCAACCACCAGAGGCTGGGGAGGAACACTGAGTTATTAAGACTCCCTTTCGGTGGAGGAGCACTCACCTAGCATATGTGAGGCTTTCAATCACCAGTCTCCTGTCCTCACACGAGTCCATACACTATCCTCTCATTTAATCTCTGTGCAATCTTTTTCTTAAAGACAAGGGCTAATTGTGTAGCCCTAGATGGCTTGGAACACACCAAGGTCACTGCCTATCTCTCCCTCCCAAGTGCTGGGATCAAGAGTGGACCACCATGCCTGGCATCGTTGTTCTAGCTGAAAGCATCCATTAGTTTAGTAAGAAAAGATACTACTTTTATAGACCAGAGAATGAATATACTGAAAGTAGTGTTATGTAAGTCAGTTCAAAGTATCTAAAATTTACCTGAGAAATCCAACAAAATTGGGAATTTATTTATAGACACAGAATCAGGAGGAAAGTCATGAGTGTTTTACCTAAAGAAAGTAGACAGCCTGGCCTAGTGGCACAAGCTAATAATACCACCTCTTTGGGATGGAGTTGAGTGCCAAGAATGAGTTCAAGGCCAACTTGGGTGGTTTCAGGCCTACCTCAAAATAAAACAGAAGATATGCAGCTTCTTTATCTTAGAAGAAAAATCCCCAGGAAATCCCAGTGGTGCACCAGTCAGAAACATTGGAAGCCCATAGGATAGTGCTTCACCTAGCATGTGTGAGACCCAAGAGAGGAAGGAAGAACAGAGTGGAAGATGGAGCCTGTTTCTGCAGCTCAAGCTGCAAGTGATGACCCTGGAAGGCACTAGAAACATAGTTTTCCATTAAAAATAAAAGGAGGCCTGGATTAACACAGTCAACACACACACCACCACACTGAAATTAATCAGGCCAGAAATCCAGACATCTAGCCATTCTGAATTCACATTTGATTTACACTTTCATATTAAATATACTTTTATGCACTTACCTACCACCAAAATGAAAAAAAAAAAACCAACCCATGACAGTTAGATCTAGTAAAGTAATTAGCCTTTATATCCTCTGTAATACTCCGTGTTATTTCCTGCACTCAATGCTTCTTCAGCCCCTTATATTTAGTCTTTCTTATTTTCTTTTCTACAGATTTTACTCTACCACATTCTACATTTGTTTACATATTTACATATGTTATTGGCTAGGTTTTTTCCTTCCCTCTCTCTGCCCCCTCCCCGTTTTGTTCCATGTAACCCAGACAAACTAGTATCAAATTTGCTAAGCATGACTGGATGACTGGGAACTCCTGATTCTACTGAGATTATGAGCGTGTGTGTGTGTGTGTGTGTGTGTGTGTGTGTGTGTGTGTGTGTATTACTGAATAATCCACTCTCATTCTAAAATATATTTGCAATTTTCCAATGCCTCAACATTGAAGCTTTACATTACCTCATTTGAGTAGTAAATCTTCAAACTAGGTCTTCAGTATCTCAGAACATCTGTTATAATTTTTGTGGATTAGTAATATTTCTAATACAAAATTACTACATATTAACAATATTCTTTTCTGGGCTGGAGATGGCTCAGTCGTTAAAAGCACTAATTGCTCTTCCAGAGGACCCAAGTTCAGTTCCCAGCACCCATATGGCAGCTCACCACTGTCTATAACTCCAGGATCTAACACCCTCACATAAACTTACACATAGGCAAAACACCAATGCACACAAAATAAAAACTGAATACATTAAAAGTAAGAGTTCACCTTAAAAAATAATATTCTTTTCCTTGTCAGAAGACATGGCACACACCTGTCATCTTAGCACTCAGTCTATAGAGGCAGGAAGACCAAGTTCAAGGTCAACCTAAGCTACCAACATGAGCTGCATGTCATAAACAAAAAGCCTTACCCAAAATAAAACATATTATCTTCCTCATCAGATGTGGTACTCTGCACACATTTGTAACTCCAGCATTGAGGAGGCTGGGGAAGAGGAATACCAAAAGTTCAAGGCTAGCTGAGCTCTGTAGCAAGTACAGGTTAGCCAGAGCTATGTATGCAGGGCAGTGTCTCAAAACACAAACAAATAAACACCCAAACATGATAAACTCATCACACACACACACACACACACACACACACACACACACACACACACACATTCTGAATTCTGCCTGCACATTACCTAATACTGTTTATCAAAAGCACTGAGGTGTGAGTCCTGCCCCAAATCTTCCAATTCTACTCCTGTGGGTAGAAACTCTGCATTTATCTTAGAAGAAAAATCCCCAGGAAATTCCAGTGTTTCACCAGCTCAGAAACATTGGAACCCCATCAAATGCTTCCCGCTCCTCAGGCTGCTTCCTGTTTCCATAGCAGGACACCTGTCCCTCTCCATCCCCAGGATCCTTCCCCATCATTTCCTCATCAAAAGTCCCCTACTTTTCATTTTAAGTGACATTTATTTCAGTAGTTTTCTATTATTAAATAGTCCCTCTCCTTTCTTGGAGCCAAGGTGTCTGGCAGTAAACTGTAACTCAGACACCTCAAATTTCTCAAGAAGAGAAGGGTTCAGGGATATGGCAAAGAGTTTGACTGAGCAATGGCCCTGTGAGGTAACGCTTTGTTTTGCTGAGGCAATGTCTCATGAAGCTCAGTCTAGCCTCAAACTACACAGCTGACGATGACATTGTCTAATCCTCCTGCCTGGGTGCCAGAATACCAGACGTGTTTAAGCGGTGCTGTCTTGGAAATTAGAATTCTTTGCATTGCCAGGACTCTAGCCCAGGCCCTAGCCCAGGCCCCAATACCCCCTTTAGTACTGATTTCAGTGCCTAGGGACAGGAGGCAAAGCAGAAAGATTGATAATCTGGACTATCACAGGTGTCAAACAAGGCTGGAACACACATTGTCCTCATAATCAGCACAACCTGGAAGCCATGCTCCTGCTGTCTGAAGAACAATGTTTGGCTCAGGTCGTGCCAGGTAGGTGAAAGGTTGTATGGCAGGCAGTCCAGAATGAAATCATCTTCCTGATGATTCAAGTGCAACACAGAGGACTCACAGCCTTGCCACCCTCCAAGTCTGGAGAACCTACATCTTCCAGCACATGCCCTCTGTAACACGAACTTGGATTGTATTGAAAGAGACTCAGAATCAAATATTGGGGAAAGGCTGAAACATCAGAGAGAGGAAACACCATAGTCAAATCTCACCCAGCTGTCTTGCAACTTCCTCAGCCTCCTTCCTGGTCGCTTCTGCCTCTGCTGGTTTCCTAGGAGACCTTAAATACTTTTCTCGCCAGCTGTAGCCCATTCAGTTTAAGAGTAAAAGCAGAACTACTCTATTTGGTAGCCAGCCTTGAACTCACAGAAACACAGAAAGTTCTGTCTCTGGGTTACGGGATTAAGGCTGTAGGTCACCATTCCCTGGCTTTCCCTGTGCTGGGATTAAAGGTGTGTGCCATTGAATCCCAGCTGTCTGCCCTTGTACTCAAGGATCAGGATATTCCTGAGCTGCCTGCCTAGGTTTTGACTGTGTGTTAATCTCTGGATCTTTCAGGTTTTATTAAATATGTAACATATCACCACTATTGGACAGAGATAACCACAGAGGGACAATCTATATATTCCTTTAGCAACGTTCTCTTTTTTTTTTTTTTTTTTTTGATGGAACATAGAGAGTGCTTTGGGATGGCGTTAAGTTGGTATAGTGTTTTCCTACTATGCAGGAAGCACTGGGTTCCATCCTCAGCACCACATAAACCCAGGCACAGTGGCACATGCCTATAAACCCAGCACCTCAAGAAGTCAGGGCAGGGGCATCAAAGTACAAGATCATCCTTAGATGTATCCCAAGTTCAAAGCCAGCTTTGCCTACATGAGAGCCTGCTTTAAAGAAAAGAAAAAAAAGAAAGACAGATCAGACATCAGGACTCCAGATCACCAGCTGTTTATCCTCTCCTTCTTGAAGTGTGGTTGTGTGTGTAGAAACGCTGGGGACAGTTCTTCCTTGCTGTTTCTGGTTTCAGCATTTGCCTCTTGAGAACAAGAAGCATTTGTAACATGATGACCACCAATACTTTAGCCGGGAGGGTGGAGTTCAGAGCAAACGCTAACTGGGTAAGAATAACATTCAATAAAGCAGCTATGGAGGTTCCTATCTGTAACCCCAGCACTTTGGTGGCTGAGACAAGACTGCCATGGGTTTGAGGTCAGCTTCATCTATATGGAGAACTACAGACAACCTTAGCTACAGAATGAGATCCAGTCTCAAAAAGGCAGACAGCTCAGTGGAAAAAGTAATTGCTGTGAATGCACAAGGAAGGCCTGATTTAACCATATAACAGAAGCCATATAACAAGCCAGGCATGGTGGTGTGCTTCTAATCCAAGTGCAAGAAGGGCAGAGATTGGTCGATTCCTTGGGCCTGCTGGTGAGCCAGTCAGGGTAGCCTACTTGGTGAGTTCGAGGCCAGTGACAGGAGAGAAGTGGACAGCTCCTGAGAACCGTAGCTGTTCTCTGACCTCTCTATATGCTTGTACGTATGCAGCCACAAACACACAAATACACACAGGAATGGGGGCTCAAAAGATTAGGTAAATATTGGGAGGCTCCTTAGAGATCAAGTGCCAGAGACCAGAAGCAAAGTACTTTCAAACAATGAGAACCTTCTAAATGGCTGGTCCCAGCTTAAGGCATCAGGACTCAGTGATAGAATACTTGCCTAGAATGAATCAGGTCCTAAGCTTGGTTCCCAAGACTGGGAGAAGGAAATGTCTTCATAGACAGACATCTCTGTAAAGGCCGAGACTCCAGTTGCAGGTGTTTATCTCAACTGCCTCACCCTTACCTGTGGATATTTGTTAGGTATTTAATAAATCCTGGGATATCAGAGGTGAATCCTAGGCAGACAGCTCAGGAAATCCTTGATCCTTAAATACAAGGAAAAACAGCTAAGTCAATCACATACACCTTTAATCCCAGCACAGGGAGAGCCGGGAGTGGTGGTCTATACCCATTAATCCCATAACTCCAGAGACAGAACTTCTATTTCTGTGAGTTCAAAGCTATATGCCTTTAATCCTAACCTGGATGAGATAAGGTAGATAAGGGCTGTAGAAACCCAGCAGAAGTGACCAGGAGCAAGGCTGAGGAAGTTGCAAGACAGCTGGGTGAGAACTGACAGCCTTCCCATGATATTTGGCTGAGTGTCATTTGATACAACCTGAATTTGTGCATCTACACTTACCCTCAACCGAGGTACTCAGCTACCAGTACAGAAGGAGGCCAGGCAATCCAGGAAATCACTGCTTGCTTTCTCTTAGTATGGTTCCCCAGAGGCTAAAGAGACAGCCATAGGCTCAGCATGAAGCAGTGGGACCAGGCTGCGCCAGCTGATGGGGGTTTTCAACCATAGGTTGACTATGTATATAACACAGAGCTGTGTGTGTGCACATGTCTACTGGTATAAGGATGTGTGTACATATGTGTATAGAGTCCAGAGGTCAATCATGGCTGGCATTCTTCAAGTGTCACCCACTTTACTTTTTAGACATTCTCTCACTGGCCTAGAACTAACCCAATAGACAAGGCTGGCAGGCTAGTAAGCCTGGGATCTATTTTCTTCACCTCCCTGGTACAATGATTACAAATTTGCACCATCACCATCACATCTGGCTTTTTTCATGTTTAAATGAGTTCTGGGGATGGAACTTAGGCCTCCATTCTTGCAAAGTAAACAGGTGACCAAATGAGCTGTTCTCTGTACCACTCACTCCCACCAACATTCTAAAGGTTCTAACCTGAAAGAGAAAGGCCTGGGCATTTTTTCTCCTTTAGGTTTTGATTTAAGAAGTGATCAGAGGCAACATAGAGTAACTAATGTTTGAAAGAAGTGATTTGTTACTTAGCTTCAGCAAAGAATATCAAACAATCTATTTTCTGGAAGCAGTGACAGGATCTTCTCTTTGAATCAGACTTTGTGCTGCTGTTGGGGATGGCTGGGGCAGATGTGGCTCGTAGGCATGTGCTGAGCTGAGCATCCCACTTGTACTGTTGTTTTAGGGTGGGGGGTGTACAGGCTGAAACCAGGCCTCACACACTGGAGCATTCTATCTCTCTCTGGCTTCCACGAGGAAAAGAACAAAGAAAGTCTTACTCAACAGTGCAGTTACCGGATGGCGCCCATTAAAGCACTGTGCCTTTGGAAGTCTGTAGCCCAAAACTTTATGGACAATAGGAACAACGGCCTGAAGTTTCCAGTGCTTCTACCCTGGCGACCATCAAAGCCCGAGCATGTCAGCATCGTTTGTGACCACATCTGCAGCAGGAACCTACAGTTCTGCAGAGCTTAGAGTCCACACCTGACATCTGTTGGAAAGCCATGTGGTTTTAAAGCAGCTTTGCAAATGGTTCATAAATGCAGAAAAATTTAATTAAAAGCAAAAACTTGAAAGTTTTCCACATCGAAAAAGAGTAGTATGATAAATCCCTTGTAGAATTTAATATTATCAAACATCCTATGTGTATCCACAACCAAGAACCCATCACACTATGCATTATTATCATGATGGCTAACTCTGAGATGGCCACTATTGGCCTATCTAAATCAGAGCCTATAAGGTACTCTAGTAAATCCTCTTTACATATACTTTCATACACATATACATATGTATGTACATATGTACATATCCATTCTATTGACTTGTTTCTTTAGAGAACCTTTAACTAACAAAATTATCACATACTGTTTCTCTGAAAGAATCTCTCTGGTCTCTTATATCTTCCAGTCTTTATATTATGCTCTACTAAACAAAATGGGGGTAAAAAGGCAGTGTGTTGTAAATACTCTACTTTGTAAATGTAAAATAAGATGGTCTTAGGTAATATAAATAAGAATATGACCAAGTAAACTATATATAAGACATCTTTTCATTAATCAGGTACATAATATACAATTGATATATAGTAATTATGAAGTACCATAGATGGCAATAAGAAGTAGGCCTTGGCTTTACCTACATTTTAAAACTAAAGGCCTTTATGTAAGTTATCCATCCCATTAGGCATGTCCTCTGGCCCTTGCTGACCACCACAAGCAACACACAGTAGGAATTCCAACCTTTGGTGTTTATATCACATGAGGTGATTCCATTTCCAGGCTCCTCTAACCCTTGACTACCAGCTTCCAGAGACATAATCTTCAACAAACCACAGTCCACAAGAAGAAAAGCCATGATGCCACAGCCCACCCCGGGGGGCAGATTCTGCTATGACAGTCTCTCTGCCTAGGGGAGGCTCTGGGAGAACCCAGCATCCACCATGTTCCTGGAGACTCACAGGATCCTCTGCCATCAATCTTGTTTTCCTTGATGGGACCAGGTCCTTCACACTCGCTTTCTCTCATTTTTTCTCCAAAAGCCCTGTCATTCTGTCACTCTAGGCTTCCATAACCATGTGTTCGATCTAGCTGGGTTCCATTTTTCCTTAAGGGGCTATGTTCTGACATCACCTTTTTAAAGTTTGTTTGTTCTTCTGTTTCTTAAAGACAGGGGCTTTTGAAGCCAAAGCTGAACTCTGTAGTGGGATTATGTGTTACACTGTAAATAATTGTCCCGCCTATGGATTTAATAAAAACTGTGATTGGCTGAAGGCAGACAGGAAGTGTAGGCAGTGCTACCAGCTAAGAAAACTCTTGGTACGGGAAGAACAGACACAGATGCCATAGAGTCATGGAGATGCCACAAACAGACACAGAGGAAAAAAATTGAAATGCTGCTCTGAGAAAAGGTACCAAGCTGCATGGCTGAACGAGATGGGTTAGTTTAAGGGTAAAGAGTTAGCAAGTATATGCTTGGGCCCTAAGCCGATCAGCATAAAAATAATATAAGTGTTTGTGTGATTATTTGGGCCTAAGTGGCAGTGGGGCTACGAGTGGGTCCAAACCTCTGGATAAGACCTGTGCCAGAAACTTCATACAACAGAACTCAGACTCACTGTATAGAGAGGAATGAATTTCTGATCCCTCTCCTTCCAACACTCCAGAGCTAGGGTCACAGGTGTACACCACCACACAGTGCTAGGGACCAAACCTGGGCTTCATGCACGTGAGGCAAGCAGCTGAACTATACCACCAGCCTCAAAGTTTGTTTACTTGCTTGTTTTTTTGAGACAGGGTTTTTCTGTGTGGCTTTGGAGCCTCTCCTGAACTCACTCTGTAGACCAGGCTGGCCTCAAACTCACAGAGATCTGCCTGCCTCTGCTAGGATTAAGGGCAATGGCATGAGCTACCAAATATCACTTTCTTAAAGGTATCTTCTCTGATCTTTCAAACAGTATAGTCTTGCCCCCAGGTGCCCTAATCACTGCCCACCATCTCCTCATCATAACTTATCTCACTTAAATTATTGGGTCAAGGTTTCTTTTTTAAGACTGGGGGGAGGCATTAACTCTTATAATGAACAAGATCTTCACAGTACTAAGTGAAGTAAATCTGACTTCCTTCCTTCTTTCCCCAGGCCTTTGAGTAGTTACTATAGGCTGAGAAACTATTCACCCCTTAAGCTTTTTCAATACCACATTTTAGAGCCTCACTCTAAGGGCGTGGCTCCTTTCCCAAGACCAGTGGCCTCGGTCTGAAGACACAGTTTACTGGATGATTCCTGCATTGTTGAACTTCACCAAGAGTCCTAAGGGATCTGGAAGACTTGGTGCAGGTTCAGAAAAGCCTCAGAGATGTGTGAGCTACTACAGCTAACTCTGAGGTGGCAGCCTTCTCAACCCCACTATGTAGACCAGGTTTCTGTTCCCAGGGTGGGGCTGCCTGGTGCCTTGAGAGAGCAGCTCATCACACAGACTGCAGTAGAAAGGATCCCCTTAGACCTCGGGTCTGCAGTGGGAAGATGAGTTCGGGTCCCACAAGCAGACGGTGTCTTCCCTGCCTGGTCCCTTAGCTTTAGCAGCTTTCTGTATTCCTGCCTTGGTGATCAGCATGGTCTAATCTGGAATCGGAACCCTATACCACCTATGTGTCTACATAGCTATTTGACATCATGAGATGATTTCCTCTTCTGTGAAGAAAATGGTAAAATATATACCGTGTGTGTGTCTGCGTGCACATGCATGAATGCATGTATTACACATAAGTGAATGTGTGTAGTTCATGCTCCTTTGAATGTATGTGATATGGGGAGGTCAGAGGTTAACACTGGCTGTTTTCTCTATTGCTCGCTATTTTTTTTAAAAAAAAAAACAGCAACAACAACAACAAAAAACAAGGTCTTTAAGCAAACTGGGAACTCAGCAATCCAGTTAGACTAGCTTACCAGCAAACCTCCGAGATCATCCTGTCTCCTCCTCAGTGCTGGAATTTTAGCATTCAGGACCACACCTGGGTTTTTTGTCTAGATTTCTGTTGTTGTGGGTGCCAGGGGTATGAAAGCTGGTCCTCATGCTTGCACAGAAAACACTTTATCTACTGAGCCAGTTGCTTTACCCTTGTTTTGTTTGTTTTTGGTTTCTGTTTTGTTTATTTTTGAGACAAAGACCCTTACTCTATAGCCCAGATTGGCCTAGAAATGATTATGGGCCTTGAACTCATAGCAACTCACTATTATATAATCCAAATGCTAGGATTACATAATAAATCACCATGCTAAACTTCCCTGGGTAATTTATATGACAATTTAGAAATTTAGACTCTTCGTGTACTCATCATATAAACAATAACTGAATTCCCTGTTAATGCTGGATGCTTTTGAGTATAACTGATTCAGTGATGAACACAAATTCCCAGCATCCTACGTGCACTAATTCCTATTGCAAACATGTAATAGGTCAAACGTATGGCCTGTCAAACATGGAAGATGGCTTCGGAGATATAATACAGCAGAAGTGGCTGCAGTTTTTGATGGGGCTGTCGAGGACAGGGTACCCTGAAGGAAGACTAGTGAGGGTACCAAAGGACTGAAAGCATGGAGACAATGCTGGCATGAGACAGATAGATGTGTCGTTACCATGGCAACAGCTGTCATATTATTCAGGTGCTTTCCAGTTGCTCAAAAAAACAGCTTACAAAGAAGCCAGCGGACACTGTTCTAGCACAGGGTTTACTAACAGTTACACAGTTAGCCTTGTGGAGTACAGTGCTAACTAGCTCCAGGGGTTACAGAAACATACTTAAAATAGTGCTGGTTGGTAAACAAGATTCTCTTTAGAATCTCAACTGTTTTTAGTTTGAAAAGTTACTATCAAACTTACAAGTTGCTACATCTAGTTACTTTCTTTTCCAAAAGTTTGTAAAACTACATAAAAGATGCCTGGGAATGCAGGTCAGTAGGAAGGCACTTGCTGAGTGAATAGAAAGTGCTGGGTAGAGACGCTACCACAGCACAGACAAAAGCAAACAAATAAATAGTTAAAATAAAGTAACTCAATGTGTTATTGAACCCAGATAGATGAGGTTACACACATCTGTAATCCCAACGTTTGACACTGTATTTTATTTTTATTACAGAGTTCCTAGATAGTTACTTAGAATTTCTTCTTAATAAAAATTCTAACCATTGGAGGGTGAAGTGGTTCAGCAGTTAACAGTGCTTGCTGCTCTTACACAGGACCAGCGTTCTGAACCCACACACAGATGTCTGGGCAGCTCACAAACACCTGTCACTCTAGCTCCAGGAGATCTGACAAACTCTTCTGGCTTCTGTGGACACCAGCACTCATGCACACAAACCCACACACAGACACGAACACACACATAAAAAAAATACAAATTTTAGTAAGATGATGATGTAATTTGTGGGTATCGGTGAATACTCACTCAATGGACACGATGACCGCGTTCAGCTCCTCGGCCATTGCTGTGCAGAGCTGGTCATAGTAGCTGATTTCTAAGAGAAAAGAAAATCACTTCAAAAGTAGCCGTTCAGGCTGTCCACACTTACCTATTTCTGAGTACAGACTGTTTTTAAATTAAGATAATAATAACAACAAATACTAACAGGGCATGTGAGCCAGGTAGGTAGCACTTGCTTCTAATCTCAAAACCTGAGAGGTAGAGGAAGGAGGTCGGGAGGAGTTCAAGGCTAGCATGGGGCTGACCTAGGGATACAGGAGACTATGTCAAACACAAAAGAGAAGGAGGAAGGGGAGGGGAGGGGAGGGGAGGGAGGGATGAGAGGGGCGGGCACAGATGAGGAAGCCAGGACGAAAGAGTTAGAAAGTGAGAGGAAGTAAAATGAAAAGGTGAGCAAATAGAAACATATTCAAATGCAAAACTTAAGTCTATTTTCTGATAAAGCATAATTACTATAACTAACAGGAAATTAGTATTAGGTAGGTTTTGAATATGTTTTTAACTCATTAAACATTTATTTCAAAATGGGCTATATGAAATACACCAAATTAATTCTGATTTTGAAGCTCTTCAAATAGACCTCGTTCAAAGTAAATCACAGCAAATTAGCAGCTTCCTTCTTTGAATTATAAGATTATGCACCTAACATGCTCATTTGCTGTGACTCAGGAAAACCAGCCATGTGAAGAATATGGTGGTCTCTTCAAGTCACCACAAAAGAAGTAGAATTCCAGGCGGTTTTAGTATTTCCTAGAAAGGGGACTCATGTCCTCAGGAATAAGAGTAACTTTGACAGGCAACACCTGATTCCTTCTCACTGGGCTTTGCTATTTTAAGTCTCATCAGACAGGGGTGTAGCTCAGTAGGCAGAGCACGAGCTGGAGGCAGAGGCATATGCATGTAATCCCTGCACTTAGAGGTGAAGGCAGGAGGAACAGTTTAGGGTCATTCTCAGCCACACAGGGAAGCTAGCCTAGAGCACATGAGACCCTCTCACAAAACAAACAAACGCCAAAAAAGATGTACTGTCTCAGCAGAACGCCCAATATTCCCTTCCTTCTGGACATGCAAAATAGCCTTAGAACCAGGTCAAGGAGCGCATGCCCACCTCCCGCACATGTTCACCAGTCCCAGCTTTAGCCCTACTCACATGAGAGGGACTGTAATGGTCAACACTGGTTGTCAGTTTTACAGAACCTCTGGGCATGTCTGGACAAATCTCTAGACTTTTTAACTGGGGGAGAAAGATCCATCCTGACTGTGGGTGGCATTATGCCATGAGCCCAGCTCCTGGACTAAAAAGAGCCAGCTAGCTGTTGATGCAATGCAACAGTCCACCTCATGTTCCTGCCCATGACCTTCCAGGCAGGATGGACGGTACCCTCAGAATGGGAGCTGTACTAAATTCTTCCTTAAGTTGCTTCTTGTTTGGTATTTTGTTATAGCAATGCAAAAGCAGCTGATACAGGGACCCGGAGTCCAGGTCTGCCCACAGCTGTGAGGATCTGCACTGAACTCACATATTCAATGAAACTGGGAATAAACCAGTGAGTAACAGAATAAATGAAATGGACTTGTGAAAGAAAGTTGTACCTTCTTATATTTTCTGCATTAAAATTTATATAATAATATAATAAAGGAAGAGACCTAATTTGAATTGCTTTTCTTTCTATCTTGTTAAAATTCCATTTTCCTTTGTGTGTGTCTGTGTGGCTGCACCCATGTGACACCATGCACATGTAGAGGACAGAGGACAGCTGCTGGGAGGTAGCTCTCTCCCTTCCTCATGTGTGGGTCCCACAGACAGAGCTCAGTCATCAGGCGTGGTGGCCAGCATTGTGTCTGCTAGGCCACTGTACCAGCCTAGCACGACTTTTTCAGTACAGAGAATACCCAAAGCTCTGGCCTGAGAATGAGGAAAGAGATCATGATCACCAGAGGCAGAAGCACTGATCTGAGCCAGGTCCTGCTAGACAGCCTGCTCCAGCTCATTCTGCTCATGAGAGATGCCCATCTCCCCAGGAAACACCCCTGCACTTGGAAATGCTGTTTGTTTTAAAGGTACATACTTTTGGTATTATAACCTTTGGTTTCATAAACTGATGAATTAATGTATATTAGCAACACTCACTCTATTGTGTAAAAAGAAGTCTTCAAAACAAAGTTGATCACAGTTCATATGGCCCATTAAAAGTTTACCTTATTTTGATCCAGAAAGCTTGTATCAATGGATCCCAATATGTGTATAATTTAGATCACAGGATTTTTACTTATTTTGAGAGATGCCTAGACTGACATCAACCTTACTATGTAACTGAAGAAGACTCTGCACACCTGGTTCTCCTGTCTCCAACTCCATAGTCCTGAGACTACAACCGGGACAGCGTATCTGGTTTATCTGGCACTGAGGATCGAACCAAGAACTTCTGGGACTCAAACCAGGAAGTTCGTGCATGCTAGACAATACTCTGCCACCTAAGTTACGATCCTCGCTGAGAAAATATTTACAAAGCAATGTGCCAGTACTAAGAAGTAAATTAAGGGGTGGGCTGTAGCTCAAATCATAATATACTACCTTCAATCCCCAGTATTGCAAGAAGGGAGGGGGAGGAGGGAGGAGAAAAAAAAAGACAGGAGGAAAAACACATAGGAGAAAGGGAAGAATCAATAAGCAAAACCTTTCTATACCATAATCATATAAATGAAAAGAGGCACAATGACAGGAGAAAGCAATCAAGGTCCCATTCCTACACACACACACACACACACACACACACACACACACACACGCACGCACGCACGCACGCACGCACGCACGCACGCACGCACGCACGCACGCACCCAGCAGGCACCACCTGAGGTGATGACAGGGACTTACTTGCACTTGCCAAGGCCCAGCCTCCTCCGTGGATATAGACCACACTTCTTCGCAGTTGCTCATTGGGCCTTGGAGAGCCTTCAAATACCCGGACTTCCACCCCGTCAAACTCAGTGTCTGTCACCTTCACAGTCAGAGATGACCTTGCGCTCTTCTTCCCAAAAGAAACAATGATGAAATTGAGTGCGATGAGGTGGTGGCTCAGCCCCAGGGAATGTATCAGGTTACTCTGCAGGGTTGTAGAGGAAAAACAGAACAGGGAGTGGTGTTAACTGTCCGACCACCACGCAGACTGACAGCCACAAAGAGATGCAGGGATGCTCACTAACTCCACATTTGGGGTTGGACCTTTTTTCATTTTGGTTTGAGAGCTAATGAGAGCCGGGAGTGGGGAGCATGAGGGCGGGCGATCTCGCTGTGTGGCCCTGGAGGCCTTGAAACCTGCCACGGTTGGCCCCCTAGTCACAGAGATCTGCCTGCCTCTGCCTCCTGGATGCTGGAATTAAAGGAGGCATGCACCGACACCTGCCCATTGTGCTGTTTTGATTTACTCCATATTGCCGACTGCCTCCCTGGTAACAGTTCTTATAAACAACTGCTCCTGGACTGGAGAGGTCACTGGACACTTAGAACATGACAACAAATTGTCTTCCAATTTGGGCCATAGAGCTAACAGCATCTCCTTCTCCCTCCCCTTTCCTGTACCCCTCCCCACACCCTCTCTTGTCCTTCCCCCTATACCCACTCCCACACCTCTCTGTTTTAAAAGTAGGCAAATGCCCCAGACTTTATTTCTTTTAGTGGTGCTGGGAATCAAACCCAGGACCTTGAAAATGCTAGACAAGCGCTCTACCACCAAGTCTTAGCCTTAGCCCTGACAATACATTTCAGTCCCTTTTAAAACTCTGTTTTTGGACCCAAACTGCTGGCCCATTTCCCAGTCTGGATGGTTGGGTGCCACTATGCTAAACAAATGTGATAGAGAGGTGGGAAAGAGGGGAAACGAAGCAGTGTGTGATACGGAGAGAAGCAGAACTGGAGACAGACAGGATGCAGGTGACAGGTGAGAGAGAGGGCAGAGGTCTACATGCTGTCCTTGCCCAGTAGGGTTGAAACACACACACACACACACACACACACACACACACACACACTTACTTACACAGAAACATAACCAAACAAACAAATAAATAGATTTTCAGCAAAGGGCACTGCTGGACTATAAAACCAGGATCTGATAACAACAAGCAAGTCTCCACTGTTTGGTCAGCAGGCTCCAGAATCATTGACCCAGGGAGGTGCCTTCACAGAGGAGATGGTTACTTGCCCAGCACATTTCCTTTCCGAGTGTGTGCTGAGTCACAATCCCTTGACTTAAATTTATCCACTCCACCCAGAAAATGCTGAAAAGAACTGCATTACAAAGCCACCAGCCAGTATTCGTGAGAAATAAGAGCAGGAGGTGACTGAGCTTACAATAAACAGCATTTTGGGAATATCCATTTACCATAAGCGACAGGGAAATAAGTTTTGGTAAGATAATTCAATTTCTATATATGCTCTGACATACTGTCCAAACTACTGAAAACTTAAAATAACTGCTAATATCTATCATATTAAATAAACGGAAGGCCAGCAAGATAGTTATTCCTGGAACCCACATGAGAAGGAGGAGCTGATTCCTACAAGTTGCCTTTTGACCTCCGCATGCTTGTAACAGCATATGTGCACACAAATACTTAATTAAATAAAATAATCTAACTAAATAGATGAGGAAACAAATATATGAGCATGGAGGGAGTGGTGTGTGTGTGTGATCCTAAGTCCTAAATTTAATTCTTTGGCAAATTCTAAAATGGCTTTGACTTGCGCAGTGAAAACTACCAGTCTGGCTGGGTATGCTGGCGCTAACTGTACTCACGGAGGTTGGAGCAGGCCCGCCATGCCATTACTACATGCGTCTCAGTTTACCTCGGCCTTTCCAGACACACTTCTGCTTCTTACTTTGCATGCACTACATTAGCTAGGTTTCTGAAAGACAGTGTGCTTTGTTTACAACCGCGGCTGGGGGTGTGGGGTGGCGTGGCACCGAGAAGAGACTGTTTGTGAAGGAAAGAGGGCAGGAAGATGGGTGTGGGAGTAGAGAAAGAATCCAAAAAGCTTCCAAAGAATTGTGATGTTTGAATTACTGACAAATTAGAGGGGGGGGAAAGGAGTTACCCTAACACCAGGGGTGGTAATGTCAGTCTATAATCTCAACACCCGGTGGGTACAAGGGATTCCTGAAGGGGTGAGCTACATAGTGAGGTCAAGATCAGCCTGGGATATGTGAGTTCCTGCCTCAACAAAGTAAATCAGCTATTCTGTAGACAGTGAAGATTGGGCCTGAGGATGTAGTTCAGTTAGGGTTGCTTTTGGTCATGGTGTTTTCTCACAGCAATAGGGAGAGGAGCTTGGGCAAGCCTGTTGTTGAATGCTCCATCCACATATTGAGTATTTCAGGAACCTTCACCATGAACCCGCTGCTCTCCAGACTCCACAGCAGCTCATGGCCGGCTTCACTCCTCATGTCCTATGGTCTGGGTTCTATATCAGTAGTTCTTCAGTTTTTCTAGTGTGGCCATTTCTTTCTGTCCAGCATCTTTTTAATTTCCTCTCTACATTCCACTCTTCTGTACCAACTATAGCAAAATACAGGCTCAGGGGCATGGGTTCGGGTCCCATGTTGGGCACCAGGTATTGTAGAAATATTTGTAATATATTGTATAAAGAATTAATATTTATTGAAGGGTTATATATCCTAAGTGTATCATAAGATATAAACTGAACCTTAAGACAACTTTTGGAGAGTGGAATGTCTTACAATGAGTGGATCTGTCCACTCTCCGAGAATGTAGGAACAAACCAGGAAGGAAGTCAGCATGCTGGGTTATCAATGAGGTCTGGCCACACCCCATTCAGAGTCTTGATACCCCAAAGCTATGCCTCCAAGCTTCTCTAAATAATGCCTAAATCCCACTACCTCTGGACCAAAGAATGATTTTTTTCTGCATCAAAATCTGGTCATGCTTTTAAATACTATAAAGTTTAAGTGGACTTTTACTAAGGTTATTATCTGGGGTGGTTTTGTTTTGAGGATGTCTAAGTATACCTTTAACAACAGATTTTGGAAGAGAGCAGACTGAGACAAGGTTTCTCTGTGCAGCCCTGGCTGTTCTGGAACTTGTTATGTACAACAGGTTGGTCTTGAACTTATAGAGCTTTCCCTGCCTGTCGGTCCCAAGGACTGGGATTAAAGGCATGTGCTACCACGATCAGCTTGAAGTACAGATTTAATTTTGGTTTTTGCTAGCACTCAACTTCCACAACTCTACTGTAGGCTAGGGAAGAAGAGGAGAAGGGGTGTTTCTGGTTGTGGGCAGGGGTCCCACATTTTAACTCCTTGCACACTATATCCTTACATATATCCAGCAGGAACAGAAAGAGAATGTGAAGGCAATCAAAGTCCTCAAAAAGACACAACTCCAGTGATACGATGGCGCTTCATCCTCACTCCAGTCATCTGTCTCTTCCCTCAGGACAGCTACAAACCTCGCTTGCTGGATCTGCCCCCTTTTCAGTTCCAACTCAGAAAATGGCACTTTCTTCTGCTTTCGATCTCCTTCACTGCAGCAGCTCCTCACAGCTCCAGCTTGTTGCCCACCACAGTGTCTCTCTCCAGTATGCCACTGTCTAACTCTCTCCTATGTCCATGTTTTATTCTTTTGTACGGAATACTAAGAACCTGCAAAATGGATTCTATGTCTAGTGTGACATATCATTCAGGGTGCTGAGACAAGAGGATCAAACATGAGTTTGGAATACACAGTGGAACTCTATCTCGAAGAGAACCTTGAAGAGCAATGTAATTTAAATGGCCAGTTGGCACAAGACAAGTAGAAGACAGAAAGATGGAGATAGACAGATGATAAATATAGATGATTAGATAGCTAGGTAGGTAGGTAATGCTGCCTTTAGCAACCCTCTCCTCTGTCTCTTTCTCAGTCAGTCAAAGAATTGCAAGATGAGGATGTCACAATTCACAGCACACAGCCAAGACTTATTGAAGCAAATGTAGTCATCACATGCCATTTTGTACAGTGTGTAACAGGACTAGGTCCCCTTTTTTTGTCTTGAATTGGATGGACAAGATGCACTTTGTTGGTTCAATCACTTTAAGTATAGCAGGAACCAGATGGGAGGGGGCAGAGTTCTGAAATACTCGTGAAGAAACAAACCTGTGCCTAGAATAGGAATAAACACTGCCAAAAAAGGAATTCTTTCAGACAAGAACTGGAATTAGGCCATCTTGGATTAAATGGAAAGTATTCAGAAACCAGCATAATCCATTCTGGGGCCTCTTTCCCTAGCAATCTATCCATTCAAGAACTAGCAATCTCTTGTCTTCCCTCAGATAAAGAGTTGGGTAGATACATGCAAGGGTGGATGGGTGGGTTGGTGGGTGGGTAGGTAGATTCATACATGTATGTGTATATATATGTATGTATGTATACATGGATGAGTACATGGATGAATGGGTGGGTGGATTCATGTATGTATGTATGTATATATGAATAAATGGATGGATGGATATATGGATAGGTGAGTGCATGCATGGATAAATGGATGGTGGGCAGATGAAAGGATTCACATATGTATGTATGGGTGGGTAAATGGATTTATGTATGTATGAATATATGGATGGATGGATGAGTGGATAGATGAGCTACAATAGGTTGGCTTCAAAGAGGACAGTCTGAAAGTGCACTGTGTTTTGAGATAAAGGCAGAACTTGGCTGTGCCTAGTGATTCAAGACTATAACCTCAGTCTGTAGGAGTCAAGGGCTTTTGACCACCGGTTTCAGACCAGTGTGTACTACAAAGATAGAAGAAAAGAGGCAGGGAACTGGAAGAACAGAGGAGGAGATAAGGAGAACTGCCTTGGTAGAAATCACTCTCGCCAAGAGCTGAGGGTCACTTCCTACAAAGCTAGCCATGGGAACTCCCCAGAGACCACCTCCTCACTTGATTTCCAGGTCCCATTTCTTCTTTCTTCTTTTAGGATCACAGCTCACACCATTCTTGTCTGTGATCTTGTCTGTCAAGCCGTCCACCCAAGTCATTCTGTGCTTATGTTCTTTGCTTTCTCTCTCTCTCTCTCTCTCTCTCTCTCTCTCTCTCTCTCTCTCTCTCTCTCTCTCTCTCTCGGTGAATTGTCCACATTAACAGTCCTATTTCTTTAGCTTCCTCTCACAGTGTGACCTACGACATTCTAACTTCCAGCACTGCATCTCAGAACTAGGTATACCAATGGCTAACTCAGTCAAGGATCTACCAACACACTCCTCAGCCTCCCCCCCACACACACACACAACTTCTCCAGGCTTTCACTTATTGTGCCACAAAACCCCACTTATTTATCACTTGAGGGTTGTTTTGAGACAGCGCCTTATGCAGCTCCAGCTGACCTCAAACTTACCATGTAGCCAAAGACAGTCATGAACTTCTGATTCTCCTCCCTCCATCTCCCAAGTGCTGGGGTCACAGGCAAGGCGCTTGGTGTTTAAAGTGTTTAAAGTGCCAGGGATCTGGTGGCCTCCTATACTCTTCAAAAGCTGGCTACCAACTGAGCCACATCACCTGTCTTATTGTTTGTTTGTTTGTTTTGTAAAACAAAGTCTAGCTGATCTTTCTGTCTTAGCCTTCCAAATGCTGGGATTATAGGTGTGGCTCATATGACCAACCTGCCTTCGAACATAAGTATGTATCTTACAGAGATTGGTTCTTCATCTCCAGTTTTGCTTTGGTTTCTTTTGTTTGTTTGCTTCCTTGCTTGCTAGTTTCCAAGACAGGGTTTCTCTATGTAGCCTGAACTCACTGTCCTGGAACTCACTCTGTAGACCAGGCTGGCCTGGAACTTGGAGATCTGCCTGCCTCTGCCTCCCAAGTGCTGGGAGGCATGTGCCACTATGGCCCCAGCTCAGAGTTTTCTTAAATAATGGTATCTCTAAAGTTCTACTTTTTATTGTTTTATTTTATTGAGGTACTAAAGGCTGATCCCAGGGCTTCTCATATACTAGGCAAGTGATTCTGTTTTGAAGCAGAGTGTCACTATGTTTCCTAGGGGAGTCTTGAATTTTTAAAACTTTTGTTTTATATGATGTGTGCACAGCAGCACATGTATATGTGTATGAGTGTGTGTACTTACATGTGCATGCAGCTGCCCTTGGATTCCAGAAAAGAACAGTGGATCTCTGAGAACTGGAGTCATACATAGTGGTGAGCCACCCAACTTGAATGCTGGAAACAGAACTCAAGCCCTTGGCAAAAAGCAAGTATTCTTAACCACTAAGCCCTCTAATCCTGAGCTTTTAAATTTTAACCTTTGTATTGAATAGTTTTATGTTAACTTGACACAAAATAATGTCATATGAGGGGAGGAAACCTCAATTAAGAAAATGCCTCCAGAGCTGGAGAGATGACTCAGTGGTTAATAGCCCTTGACTGCTCTTCCAGAGGTTCTGAGTTCAATTCCCAGCAACCACATGGTGGCTCATAACTGCCTGTAGCTCCAGTTTCAGGGGACCCAATACCTTCAGTCAGACATACATTCAGGGAAAACATGAATATGCAAGAAATAAAAAAGGGAAGGAAAGAAAAATAGGAGGGAAGGAAGAAATGCTGAGCAAGCCAAGGGGAGCATGTCAGTAAGCAGCATCCCTCCATGACCTCCACCAGCTCCTGCCTCTGGGTTCCTGCCCTCACTGCTTTTGATGATGAACTGTTATATGGAACTGCCAGTAAAATCAACCCTTTCCTCCCCAGTTTGCTTTTGGTCATGGTTTCATGACAGCGATAATATTCCTGATAAGACAAGGTCAAAGGACAAATTTCAGGAGTC
Source organism: Sigmodon hispidus (assembly GCA_004025045.1). Taxonomy (NCBI): domain Eukaryota; kingdom Metazoa; phylum Chordata; class Mammalia; order Rodentia; family Cricetidae; genus Sigmodon; species Sigmodon hispidus. The sequence continues at coordinate 106,549 of PVIH01003979.1, read as the reverse complement.
AGTTCTTTACTTTCATGAATTCCAGGGGTTGAGCTCAGTCCCTCAGGCTTGCACAGGAAGTGTTTAGAAGCTGCTGCGTCATTTGTTAGGCTCAGCTTAAGCTTTCAGCCCTCCTAAGTAGTTGAGTTTACAAACCTGCACTAGACACAGCTCAAAGTTTGATACTTTATTTTACTCAACTCCACAATTCCTGCTTTTCTTACAAGACAACGGCCCATAATGGTGCAGTGCCTGGCAATCTGTGATGATTATTTATTGCCAACCTGACAGGATTTCCAATGATCTGGAGACCACTTCTGATGTACTGAGGTCACTTACAGAGAGGCACACTGAGGAAAGAAGACCCACTCTGATTATGGGCAGCAACTACCATTGGCTGAGTTTCCAAGTACACCAGAAAAAAGAGAAGAGAAAGTGAGCTGAGCTCTAGCGCTCTTCTGGCTCTACTTCCTGACTACAGCTCCACGTGACACCTCGGGCTCTTGCCATCCTGCCTTCCCCCCCCACCCGGAAGTCTGCATCCCCAAAGCACAGAAAACAACAAAACCATGGGCCAAAAGAAATCCTCATTTAAATTGCTTTTTTTCAGGTATATTTTGTAGTAATGATATAAGCGTCTTCAGGTGTTAACGTAGCAGTTCTCAATCTGGGGTTGAATGATCCTTTCACAGGGGTCACCTGAGACCACCAGAAAACACAGATATTTAAATAGCAAGTTCTGGGGCATCAGGGCTGCATAATGAGATCCCTCAGTGAAATAAATGAATAAATGAATGGATGGATGGATGGATAGATGATAGGTAGCTAGCATGGCTTACTCTTCCCTCTCCCTCGACAGCAGTAACTTACTACATTTTTGGTGGATTATCTGACCATACATCTGGCTTCCAAGCAGACATACCTTGAGTCTTTTCTCAGCTCCTTCTTCTCATGACTTCCAAGCAACCATCAATCCATCTCTATTCCACCTGCCAACATTTTCTGACTATTGCTCTACTATCGCTCCCATTGACATGACGACCCTCTTCTGAGCCCTGGCCAGGAGATGTTCCACAGAGAAACACTTGTACTCTCTGTTCAGCTATCAAACTATTGAAACATGGATCCTAAAACCATAGCCCCCAGAGAATGCCATGCTGAGGTAAAGAAAACCTAAAAAGCTCTGATGTCAGAGGACAACCTGGGAAGAGTTGCCCAGCAGAAAGAGATTTCACACTGTCCCCAGTGACCTGTCTCATGGTTAAATTGTTGCACATTATTACCAGATCTTCATCTTATCTTTTCCATAAAACTGTAACATTGTTGAGATCAGGCTGTGCCCTGCCTATAGTCACTCTATACTGTGCAGTGGTCTGTCAGACTGTCTTGCCCTGAAACTATATTTACAAGCAGCATTTGAGTCTTTTAAGTCGAAGGATGACTGTGCAGCTTGGTGGACATATAAACGGCACCATCTGTCTGGCATCCCCATGTGGTACAGACTGATAAAGGATTCATGTCTGGGAGTGGAGTGTTCCTTTATAAATGTATAGGGATGAACTGAGGGTATAGGATTACATGGGCTTATTTAAATCATGTGAGATACACCAGGCCTAAGCAATTCCCAGACATTAGCTTGAGCAAAGGATGTAACTTTCTTACCTGGACCCTCTAGAGAAAGATACCTATCAATACAATGGTGATGTCTTCCACAATCTGACCAGCCAGTGTGCATATCAATGAACCAAGAAGCAGAGAATTCCTGAGTATCCCTAGGACTTCAGTTCAGTCTCTGCTCCTGATGCAGCCCACTTAGAACTGTCTGTCATCTGCTCTGTCTGTCCTGCATGCCATTCATTACTACATATGCTCATCTGGATCTGGCCCTACCCCTTGCCTTTACAGCTCAAATCTTGACACTGAAGACGGTACCCAAGAGTTTTCATGATACTACAAGTGCTGTGCACACCCTCAACACTCTGCATTCCTGTCAGCTCCTCCACTTTGTCTCTTAGGCCTCTTAGAAACTCTTAAAGTCTGCTGAGACCACTTTAACCCTCTGGAGGCATTCTGTAACATAACTATACAGAGAAGTTTATTGCATGTATAGATATAATTTATGTTTACTGTGTTTGCCTCATCCAGCTGTCAGGGAAAGCATGGCTACTGTACTTTGTGAGTTTGTTATTCAATACATTCTGACATTGAGGAAAGACACAAATGCACACACACACACACACACACACACATACACACACACCACATTTCCAGCATAGAGTGCTCACTGCAGCTATTATGTGGAAGGTGGAGAGAAACTGGGAGTCTTTCTTCCCAGCTTGGCCAAACTATAAATATTCTTTCCTTTTACCAATTTCTGTTTCCTTTTAAATTAGTCAGTGACTTCATGGATCCGCACACCTGGTGACACCACCACAAACCCAAAGCTGCCTAGGTGAAGAGCATCCTACTAACCTGCAGATAAAACTCTCCCTAATAACCCGTCATCCACTGCTGGCAGAGTCCCTATCCTGAATGCTGACATCATCCTGGCTGCTAAGAATCCTGTTAAACTTCCTGTTTCCTAGGGCAGGGGTCATGTATGAGTTCTTAGCAATCCAGTTTGGTCCCATTTTATCTAGCAATCTCATTTCTCAGCACCCCACCCTTTGTATTCATGCATAACCTGTGTAACTTATCTTTCACCTGCTATTTTATTTGGCGGTGCCCTTTGCAAGCAAGGGCATAGTCACACACAATGCTCCACACCGTGAAGCACAAAAAACAGCTGATAATTTTACAGAGACTTTGTACTGGAGTTTACAGCAGTCAGGAACTTGAGTCTGCCTGTAGTGTGGATGTTTTGGTCATGGGAATTAGCATCCATTACAAATAACGGTAGACCTAATTCAGACTCCTGACCTTTAGTAGAGGCTCCATCTGGTTTCAAACCATCACTACATCTTCCTTTGCTCTGTTCTTTTGTCCAGTATTTTGTCAAATAAAGTCTTTTCTGTCAACACTGAGAGTCTGTTGGACGAGGAGTGCTTACAGGGGCTCAGTTGCATAGATTCTGCAGGAAAGCAGTAGAGAACATCACTAAGCCTCCTGGGGCTAAAATGCTTCCCTAACAAAACTGGGCTGGATCCACAGCCACAGCACTGCATAGCAAGGTCCGGTAGTGCATGCCTGTGATCCTGGCATTTGGAAGGTAGAGGCAGAAGAACAGAAGTTCAAGTTACCCTCAGCTACACAGCAAGTTCAAGGTCAGCTTGAGACATGAGACTCTTATGTCCAAAAAAATAAATAAACAAATAAGCAAACAAAGCCACCCTCTAAATAGCATAGCTTTATAAAAACAAGGCTCTCATGAGGTCACTCTATTATAGAGCTGTTGAATTCATTTCAGACTGTTACTCTACATACCTAAGGATTTCATTACAGGCTTCAAAGCAAACTTGAGAACCTTAACTCCCCAAGAGACTCTAGGCCAAAGAAAGAGGGATCCAGCACACTCAAACTTCCCCCCTCCATGCCTGCCTGCTGTCTCCGGGAATAGCTCTAGGGCTGTGGCTTCATCTCACGAAGAGCTCAGGAAGAGCTAGCCTCTGCAGCTCCTTAGAAGAAGAGTTAGCCTCTGCAGAGGAAGAGCTAGCCTCTGCAGCTCCTTAGAAGAAGAGCTAACCTCTGCAGCTCCTTAGAGGAAGAGCGAACCTCTGCAGCTCCTTAGAGGAAGAGCGAGCCTCTGCAGCTCCTTAGAGGAAGAGCTAGCCTCTGCAGCTCCTTAGAAGAAGAGCTAGCCTCTGCAGAGGAAGAGCTAGCCTCTGCAGAGGAAGAGCGAGCCTCTGCAGCTCCTTAACTGTGCTTTATTCCTTTCCTTCATTCCTGTACTCTCACTAACACCAGAAATTAGATCGTTTCCAATGGCTAAGGCGCTAACTAGTTCAGTTCCCAAAGCCTCCAGTGTTCTAAAAGATCACCCAATGGGACAGATGGCATGTGCTGCACTGTCCCCTCCCCCCTCTCTTACTACAGAGAAAGCTTAGGCAAAAGTGGCCGCAGGTGATAACCAAGGAACTGAATTTGCCCCAGGCATCCTGGCTCCAGAATGTAAAGCCACTGCTATCTACTGTACAAATATATCTATTCTTAACAGATACGTTTAAAAGTAGATCTCCATCATAAGCCATCTGGAACATTCAGCCTCTCATAGTCACACAATGAAACTGGGATAACAACGGATATTTAAACACCTTGGAAAAGATGCAGAACTCTCCCAGGCTCCCCAATGATGGAAAACCAGCTCTAGAGTGGACTGGTCAGAACCAAGAAGGTAGCATCACCCTTTCCAGCCACGACCACCCCCTCCCAAAAAAAAAAAAAAACCAAAAAAAACAAAAAAAAAAACCCACCCACTATTAACCCTATGCTTTTCCTTGCCTTCTAAGCAGAGAGATGTGAAAATCGGAATAAAAGGCAGAGTTCTGGCTGGGGTCACACTTAATGGAGGCTCAGCACCACCACAAACAAGCAACAAACAAACATCCTGGCAGGGATGAAGCTATTCTAAAAGCACACTTGTACCATTCCCTAGGCTATCAAACTATTGGTACAATTCCCAAGGAAATGGAATTTTTAAAAAAATATTTATTTATTTATTATGTACACAGTGTACAGAAGAGGACACCAGATCTCATTATAGATGGTTTGTGAGCCACCATGTGGTTGGTGGGAATTGAACTCAGGTCCTCTGGAAGAACAGTCAGTGCTCTTAGCCTCTGAGCCATCTCTCCAGCCCCCAGGGAAATGGAATTTCTTCGAGATACCTTGGGGGAAGGAAAAGGCTGAAACCTGATGCCAGCCCCAAGGAGGAGCCTGTCTCTCAGGAAGAGATTTTACAGTCTGGGTTGCCAGACGGCCGGCAGGAGAGGGACCCCACTGTGACCCCACTGCAGATCTGTACAGACCTCTGGTCTCTTGTAAAGCCAAACCTTCCTGTCTAGACCCTAAAGATGGACATGGAGGTCACTGGACCTCTTTATTATCCCTCTTCCCAGTATGGCTGTACTGATTAGATCTCCCTTTTTCCACTATAACTTCTTTATTTAAATTGTCTACTGTGTACAGTGGCTGAGTCAAGGTTGTGAGGGTGGTCAGGGCCAATCCTTACCAACTCTGGAGATGATCTCCCTGCTACTTATCCCCGAGCTAAGCAGATCAAGAGCTCAGCAGGACAAGGTCTGATCTGAGGCCCAGTTTCTTTCCTAGGGCTGAGACTGTAGCTCAGCAGTAGCAAAACAGAGCCCAGCCTGTGGGAGATCCAGGTTCAATCCGTAGTGTCAACAGCTAATGCGATCGACCCTTTTAATGTGATTATTATTGAGTTTTAAGAGTTCTCTGTATTTTCTGAATATAAGCGTTTTTCCAAACACATTATTTGGAAATATTTCCTTCAGTGTTGTGGGTTTCTATTCACTCTGTTTTTCTTTCTGTGTAGGTATGTGTGTGGTATGGAACATGCATTTGTTAGTGGGGGGGGTGTTATGTTTATGTATGTATATGTTCATGCATATGGAAAACAGAAGTCAAGTTTGGGTGTCTTTTCACTTTTTGTTTTTTTTAATACATGGTATCTCACTTAACATGAAGCAGACTGATTCTGCCAGGCTGCTTTGAGCCCCATACTAGAATTATAGGAACATGCTTCGTGCCCTGCTTGTTAAACAGCAACAAAACAAGAACACAAATGTGGGTTCTGGCGATCTCACCTCACGTTAGATGCTTGCTCACCTGGCACTTAAACCATGGACCCTCGTTTTCATTTTCTGTGCATTTATTACCTTTTAATATCCACTGAAGATTTTTCTTGTCACCTCCTTCCCCCGCCACACACACAAATAAAAATATTTTAAAAATGTTTTCTGCTGCCTTCGGAAGAAAAGACATCCATGAGGCTGTATCCTGCAGCTAAAGCGCCTCTGCTGATGGCCAGGACAAGTAGCTTCTGTTTTCACTACATTGTTCCAAGCAGCAGCTGACTCAACCGGCAGCATAAAAGAATTAAACCTGCAAACGAAACCCTCCCAACTCCCTTGTGGAACACAGCGATCCAAGCCTGCCCACTCATGCCCTCTGCCTGGCTTCACACACTAGCTCCACGGAGCACTGCGCTCCGCTGTCTGTAAGGCTCGGGAAGCAGCAAATTAGGTGAAGTCTCTGACAAATGATTTTCTGTTTTTACACCGAGGACTCTCCATATCTTAAAAACTGACTAGTAACCTCTAAACATCCATTTTTTATAGACATTTCCTAATGTCTGAGAGTCAGAGGATGAAAATAGCCCATTGTGTACATCCACAATATGATAGTCAACTAATGCACTCTATATAAACTATTTTTAAAATGCATTATGTACCTTTAGCTTTACAGGCACTTGATGTTCACTTTCTGGGTTCTCTGAGAGTCTTATGAAAAGAAAAGGTAAGTAGCCCACTTATTTGATGCTCATTCGAGGCTAAAGTATCAATTGCCCAGACCTTACAGCACACCAGATTACAGCCTGAGTATCTGACTCAACAGTTCACTTGATTCTGACTCATCACTGAATATGATCACTGGGAGCTGGAAGGCAGCCACTAACCAAATCAGCGCTCCAAGGCGCACTTCATCCTTTACCCATGCTTTGCAACATTAGATTGGGCAAAAGTGAAAATCAGGCTGGAAAAAGGAAGTGGGTTGTATCCTCCAGGCAGCTTATTCTTTCTGCCAGCAGCTCTGCTCAGCTGTGCAAGGGACCAGGGTGTCACCAACAAGGGAGCCTGATAAATCAGCATCAGAACAAAAAGCCCAAGCCTCTGCAACAGGAAGCCTCTCCAAATTCAGATTCAAACAACTCAGCCACAACTTGGCTAGGAGCCTCAGGAGGCAGGCTGGCCTACAGGTCCAGCCCACAAGGCTGAGCTGCAGAGGTGCAGGTACCAACTGCCCCTGTAGGACAGGGTTTGGATCACTCCTAAACTCTGCAGTGTTTACAGTATGCCAGGAACAGAGGGTCAGACAGACTGAGCTCATTCAAACAACTGACTTTCTTGGAGAATGTGTAGTCTAGGGGCTGGAGCAACCATTCAGCAGTTAAGAGTTAAGGCTGCTCTTCCTGATGACCCACATTTGGCTCCTAGCACCCCTGTAACTCACAACTACCTGCAACTCAAGTCCCAGGGGACCTACTGCTGCCTTCTCACCTCCATGGGCATGTATGCTCACATGCACAAAATAGAAATAAATCTTTAAAAAAGAATTTATTCTACATTCTAACCACAACCATGTAAATTGTTTAATACTGGACATAGGTAGCCAACATCAAAATATCTACACATGAAATGTGATAACAATATATTAATAGTCCCTTCTGAGGGGAATTTATGAGCTAAGAGAAGCAAAAAGGTCCATGTTTGTCATTCTCTCTTTGATTTGTTGTTTTTGGAGGCTAGGTCTCACCCTGTACAGGAGGAACAGAGGAGCCAGGAGGATCCCAGGGACTCAGGAAGCTCCAGGTTCAGTGAGGAGAATGTCCTGACTCTGAAGCCAGTCTCTGGCCTCCATGTAATGCACACACTAGAAAGCAGCCACATATGTGCGCACGATGAGTGAAGAAGCAGATGTTTTGTTTTGAAGCTGGGTCCTCATCCATGCAAGTCTTAAGGAAAACTACAAGGTATGTTTTCACTACTTCACACTAAACGACAATCTCCAGCCAATAAACAGTGGCGGAAGAAGCATCCACACAACACTTGGAGGTAAACATTTTAAATTGGCTCATTTCACTAACATTTGCTGGAGTTTAGGCCTTTGCTCTCTTTCAGGGCTACACAATTTTTTTTCTCCCTGGGAAATCTTTTTTGATTATTTTGGTTTTGTTGGCTTGTCTCTGACACAGGGTGTCTTGTAGCTCAGCCTGGTCTCAAACTTGCTTCAAGTCATGCACTGCTGGAATTACAGGAGTGCACCATGGTTTGTGTGTGCTGTGGACTGGAGACAGGGCTTTGTGCAAGTGCTCCACCAACTGAACTTCCTGGTCCTGGGGCAACATTCTTATGATTCAACATACTGCCAACACACTCAACACAAATCCTGACCCCATAGTCCTAACCCCATAGTCTTTTTAGATGTCCATGTAAAACTCAGTGAGCTCTAACTTGGTCTGTGCAGAATGTTAATGAAGGACCATAACGCCAGGCATGATGGTGTACATCTGTAACTGATGAACTTGGGAAGTGGAGGTAGGAGAATCAGGTTTTCAAACCTAGACTCAACTATTCATCAAGTCTGAGACCAGTATGGTCTACATGAGACTATTTTTTCAGAGCATAAAGATAGATTTTATTTGATCATTTTTATATTTGTGTGTGCGTATGTGTGTGTGCACCGGAGTACAGTACCTGTGGGGGCCAGAAGATAAGGTTGGATCTTCTAGACTTGTAGCTTCTACTCATTGTGAGTCTCCTGATGTGGGTATTAAAAACCCAATTCCAGTCCTCTACCAGAGCAACATGTAATGTAATGAACCATCTCTCCAGCCCTTGTAGATAAATAGATGATGGAAGACAGATACATAGACAAGAAGTAAGGACCTCCATATGTTGCTTCTCAACTTCACTACCAAGTTCCCATTCTGCTACCAGAAGTAACCATGTCCTAAGAATTATCTCAAGTGGGGATGAGGAGTTGTGGAGAAGAAAGAATGACCTGATGTGGTGGGAGGGGGAAGGGACCTTGAATAAAGATATACAAGGATAGAAAGTGTGACTTCTTTGTTCATAATAACAATAACAAAAAAAAAGAGAAAAAAAAAAAAGAATTACCTCAAGCTATAAGAACATTTTCAGACCGCCTTGCTAGATCAGGACTGAGAAAATTATGGTTGATAACACACTGTTTAATTGTGATATCTTCTACCCAATGCCCCATTTCTTCCATTGAAGCCCTAAGATTACATCAGCACCCAGAAGATGGACTCAGGGTGACTAGACCCCTCTATGGACCCGTTCTTCCAGATGTGGCCACATCAATCAAATCTCCTCCTCACCCTGCTTTTCACCATTACTCTTTTCTTTATGGGCATGCTGGGAATGAGTGGCTGTGCCGAACCTGCTGGGGCTGCTCCTGTCACTGTACCTGTGTCTGATAACAAAGGGTGAGGAACCGGTGACCTGCGACCCATAATGCACAGATCAATTCTCCTCTCCGTGCACAGCAGCTCAACCTTCTAAAGATATTGAAAAATCCTAGTGGTAGAAAAAAGATTTTATTAAACTTTGTTTAATCTTTTTCCACCTACAAACTTCCCTTGAAACTAGTTGAGGGGTGGACTGAAGCCATGGCTCAGTGGTTAGAGCACTTGTTGTGCTTGCTGAGGGCCCAGGCTCAGTCCCTAGCATCTACATGCTGGCTCACAACCTTCAATAACTCCAATTCCAAATTCAAGCTCTCTTCTGGTCTCTGCAGGTACCAGGCACACAGGTGATACATATAGGCAAAACACTCATACATATAAAATAAATCTAAAAGTTTTAAAGAGTAGCTTGGATAAGTCTTGCCCAGTCCAGCACATTTGTTTTACAAATGAGGCCCAGTTCCTACAGGACCTGGAACAGGACCAAAGCTCTAACAGTAGCACATCCAAGAGTTGGAACTACTTCTGAATCATGGCGGCTCCTCTGCAGGATCCTGCCCATCTGTCAACACTGCCACCCCACCTCCCACCTGAAAAGACACAAATGTTCACAGAAACTATGCCTGTCGGGGACAGGTACAGGATAGGGGTTCACACTTTCGCAGCTAAATCCAAAGGGCTGTGCTGTGGTGTCAACTTGTACAACTTCTATGCATTACTAATTGCTGTACCACAAACACATAAAGCCGCCCAAGGACTTACAGGCACCATGAGCAGGAGGAACACGCCCAAAACCCAGTGTCCCCAGAAGCGCACAGTGGAGAATGAGCTGGGTGAGTGTGCAGCCCTCTAGAGTAGGGGTGCCACACAGACTGCTCCCTGCCCTCTTCTCCACCATCTCCCAACACAGAGGGCGCCTTCCCATGCGCCTTTCCCTACTCTTCCGCCAAAGTTTTCCAGTTGACTCTAGAAATCTTAATATGAGCGAAATGACTGTTCCTTTTAATTCCCACCTACTCCCACTACTAACGGTAAGAAAAAGTAACATACAGAAGGGGCTTTAAAGGAAAATGGGAAGATGTGCACTACATGCTGCTTCCGTGTGACCCAGTTAAGGGCACAGCCAGGATAAAAAAGAACAGACTCTTCCCAAGAGAGAAAGGGGAAGAGCTCTGGGTGTTTGTTTACCACTCTACTTGGCAGCATGATGGGGAGTGAGGCCTAAAAATGAAGCAGACCAAAGTCTCACGCAATAGCCAACTTTATTCGTAACACCATACAGTTTATCCTCTGAGGGTTAAGAAGAATCACACGTAAGGTGTTCATTCTATCACAAGGACAAGCCATGTGTAGCAGAAACACATTTTTCCATAGAGGCCCATTAGTAACAACAGCTGAAGTGAACTCACTTCTGTCCCCGACACTGGGAGGAGCATGAACACATGCAGAGAACAATTCTGTGTTTTGAGGAGACTGAGGTGATAAGACCCTTGTCTTGTTTCCTTGGATTTTTCTCACAAGCACTCAGAATTCTTACACGACTCCATTCTTGGACTGTGTTCTGACAGTATCGACAAAGTAGTTGTTTTAACAAAAACCTACGTGTGAGGAAAGAATTTGTTTTATCTTACATGTTATATAGTCAGTCCATCCCCGAGTAAAGCCACAGCAGAAGCTCAAGGGAGGCGCCTAGAGGCAGGAACTGAAGCAAAGGTGGGGGGGTGGGAATGTTGTCAAGGTGAGAGTGGGGTGGGCGGCATGAAGGAATGCTGCCTACTGACTCACTTCCAGGCTCAAGCCTTTCTTATACCTCCCAGAAGCACTGTGGGCTGGGTCCTCCACATCAATCATTTGTCAAGGAAATGCCCCACAGGCTTGGCCACAGGCCATCTGACAGAGGCAACTCCTCAACAGAGAGTCCTCTTCCCAGATATGTTGGTCTCAAGCTGACAACGCAGAAAAGCTAGAAAGTGTGCTTTCTACAGAGAATGTGCTGAAGAGAAGCAAGTCAACACAAACTGCCCCAGGCCTGTGGCTCCTTGGTGGGCAGCAGGCAGGGAGTCCTGGAGAAGAGTCTGGCAGTCTTTCCCTACAGACAAACAGCAGCTTTCACAGCCTCAGATACAGGTGCTGGTCTTTTGAGACAGTGATTCCTCTGGTGGACAAGGTAGCAAGGGAGAAAAATCCCATCTGTCACTCAGCGGCCGAGAATACGGTGCTGGGGGTGGGAGGGTGGCCTGAGCCTGAGGCCAACAGGAGGACTGGCCTTGGGAGCCAGCTATCTGCAGAACTATGGAGCTCTGAAGGCCAGTGGTCATTTCAACACCCACAGCTATGTCCCTCCACAGTGATTACTACTGAGGAGGTCTTGAAAGTACAGAGACAGGGCCTCTGCCTGAGCAGATCTCAGCATTGCTCCTCATACTCCTGGGGTTACCTTCCAGCTAGGACACCTCAGGGGATGATGTCTGAGGAGGCTGAGAGAACCTGCCCAGCACACACTCTCTAAGTGTGGCCAACAGAGGCCCTTGCTATGTGACAGGAAGAAAGCAGAATGAACAGAGCTTTGACACATAGCAGACACTTGTACAACACCGGTTCCACCCAGCAGAAACCACAGAAATGGCCTAAGAGCCCACATGTGTAACCAAGCCCCACACTGCAGAAAAGACACCCTGCTCTACACAGGCTGCTGGGAAACTGGATACACACATAACAAATGGAACTAGAGCTGATGCTGAATTCACCGTGTTCAAAAATCCGGTCAAACTAAATCACAGACCTTAAGTTAAGGTCTAAAATCTCAGACTGCCAGAGGAAAAGGTAGGAAAAATATTCTAAGGTATAGGCAGAGGCAAGGGTTTTCTGAAAAGGACTCCAGTAGCACAGGAACTAATTCCAGGGATTGACAAGTGTATGAAATTTAAAAGTTTGTGGACAGCAAAAGAAACGATCATCAGAGAGAATAAAGCCCCTAAACAAGAAGGAAAACTGTTGCATCCGAGAGACGGGGACTAATATTTGTAATACTTTAAGAACTGCAAACAGAGCTGACGAGTTGGCCAGAATGTCACTTGTCATACATACAAGCCTGATGCTCCGAGAAGGAATCCTTCTACTATGGGGAGTCACTAGGGAAAATAGCATTGCGTTCCCACAAAAAGCAAAACCAGAGCCATGAGATGACCTAGCTATTCATTTTCAGCGCTTCAGTTTGAAGTTAACAGAGATATGGCATGACCACATTTATCACTGGAGTATTCACAGTGGCTGAGAAAGGGACCTAGCTTGGGTGTCTATTGACATAAATTAATGAAGAGAAGACAGTAATGTACGCAATAGAATCTTAATCAGCTATTAAAAACATGAAATCATGAGCTGGGGGTAGAGCTAGTGGTACAATATTGTCTAGCATGGGCAAGTTCCTCAGTTGTATGTGTGTCTGTGTGCGCCTGTTTCTCTAAGAGTGTGTGCATGTCTGCGTGTCTGTGTGTGTCTATGTGTCTGTCTGTCATGAAGTAGGAAGGGGGATGATCATTAGCAGAGAGGAAGATTTGGAAATCGGCTGGAATAGAATAGACCTGAGAGCAGAAAAAGGAACGATCTGGGTGTGGGAGGATCAGCATCAGGCAGCATGGCAGGCAGAGGGGTTGACCGGGACAGAGCGGGAAGAACAGCCAGCCATATTGGCGTTTATGTAAGAAAATGCCATAATGACACCTATTACTTTGTGTGCTAAGGTTTCAAAGTACAATAAAAAGTTGGGCGTGGCAAATTCAGCCCTGAACTCAAAAGCAGGAGGATCGCTATGATTTCAGGGCCAGCCTGGTCTACGTAGTTCAAGACCAGCCAGGACTACAGTAAAATCCTATCTCGAGGTAATTAATTAATTAATCTTAAAAGTCCTATGTGATAGCCTGAACTTTTAAATCCAAGCACCCAGGAGAAGAGACAGAAAAACTGGTCAGGATTTCAAGGCCAGCCTGCATTAAATACAACAAAACTTTGTTTAAAAAAAAAAAAAAAAAAAAAAAGTAAAAAATGAAAGTTATTAAGGATGTATGTCATTGGTAGAATGTTTAAATCAGGGTCTGAAAGATGGAAGAAAAGGGGATCAAGAAAAAGAGAAAAAAAAAACAAAACAAACTATCAGAGGTATTCTCATAAGCAGACTCCAGATATATACACATCGACAGACAAATAAAAGTAAAAGAATTATTTAAAAATCAAAACAAAACACTGACCTATAGAAAAATCCAGGCTGCCATGGTCTCTCCCTCAGCAGTACCCCCTGCCCCCGAAATGCTACTGTTTGTACCCACTATAGGAGGAAGGCTATTTATAACATGGTGATGCCCCAAACTTTGCTAAGGGTCACAGACAATGATTATCAGTATCTTCTCTAGCCTTTGTCCTTGAGGTTGGCAAATAGCTGTAGACTATGAGGTAGCCCAGAAGTGCCCTGGACAAGCAGAGCTATACAACCAAGCATGGGTAGAAGAAGCTGACAGTGACCCAGATAACTGAAGCAACATTCAGAGCAGGCAATGTCTCCACCCTTGCAAAGGATGTGCAAGTTTGAGTGTGATTTTACATGGCTACCTACGTTAGTTACCTCTCTGTTGTGATAAAATGTCATGACTAGGGCAACTTATAGAAGAAAGTGTTTGTTTGGGCTTATAGTTACAGAAGAATGGGGTCCAGCACATTGGAAGCATGGCAGAAGGTGGCAGAAAGCCAGAGTGGGAGGCTTTGAGTTCACATCATGTAGGAAGTGGAGCAAGCAAACTGGAAGCAGAATGAGGCTTTGAACTCTCAAAAGCAGACCCACTCACATGCTCCCTCCAGCATGATCACACCTTTGAAACCTCCCCAAATGGCCACCAACTGGAGACCAAGTATGACAGGCACTGGGGGCCATTTCTCATTTAAGCCTCCACATGACCATTTACTAAAGTATAATTTTACAACTTTGTGCAAAGGCTTTGGTTTGCTCCTTGAATATAAAGACGTGGGAACAAAGGGTTCCCACTAAGTTGGCAGTGTACTTGTCTAGCATGCATAAACCATTGAGTTCTACCCCAGTAATCCTACCACTCTAGAAGTAGGGGGTCAAGGTTTAATTTCCTTCCAGGGAAGCCAAAGTTCTATAACAAGTTGTAATACAACTAAAGGTTTAACTCTGTGCATGAATAAGGTGAAATTTTATGAGGCTAATGTTCACATGGACTCATGAAATGAGATGAAACAAGCTATTTACAGACACAGCTTAGCAGTGTCCCGAGTCAGCAATGGCACATGGGCCTTAGTGCAGCATCCCTGGACAAGGCACCTGACAAGCAGTGGTACTCTTGCCTTCCTATAGCACCACATGGACTTCAGAAGTCGTAGAACTGAAACCAGCCAATTCACACTGTCCTCCTCAGCTACTTGACACCTGCATGAGTCTGAGCATGCATAGCTGTTTTCAAAGCTTTTTGTTCTGGTTTGGTCAGCTGTTTGGGTAGTACTGGGGGCTGAACCACATACTGAGCAAGCTGCCATTGGCCTATATTCCTCAGTTCCCTTTTTCTGCTTTTGGTTTTCATACAGGGCCTTGCAAAAGTTGCCCAGACTAGCTCTGAGGTCTTTCTGTAGCTCAGGCAGACCTTGAACTTGAAATCCTTCTGACCCGGCTTTGGGAGTAGTTGAGTTTGCAGGCTTGTCCCGCCAGACCTAACTAGAGATGACAGATACACGATGTTATGGTTTCCTGTTTCTCTTCCCTGTCATCTCTGTGCTCACATTTTCTGAAGCAGTGGACAATTTATTCTGTCCACTTCCTTTTAGGTTCTTCATGGAAAGGAAACACATGCAGAGCAGAAGCAAAGTCTGGTCAGCTAGTCCTGCAGGATGCCACTTCCACAGAAAAAAGACATGTGGCCTCCTACACAGTGCTGACACCATGTCCTTTGGTCATAGCTTCTGTGGGACTCCAGACCTCTTACCCACTTATTCATTTAGGCAATTTGCAAGTCTCTCTTTGTACCAGGGACTTTTAAAAGCTGGGTACATGAGTGGGGAAGCAAGAATGTTGCCCTCAAAGATTCTTCTAGCCAGGCAAAGGAAGACAGATTTAGTTGGACACACTTGCATGATTCTTTGTTTTGCTTTGCTTTTTGGGGAGTGGGGTAGTTTTATTGGTTGGTTTGTTTGTTTTTTGAAACAGGGTTTCTCTGTAGCTCTAGCTGTGTTGGAACTCTCTTTGTAGACCAGACTCATTTGAAACAGAGTTTCTTCCTGAACCTTCGCTTTCCATTTTTCTTTGCTAGGCTGGAAGCCAGCAAGTCCCAGGACTGATCCTTTTCTCTCTGCCTCCTTAGAAGCAGAATGTTCTCAGCCTCAAGGAATAATACATAGCTGAGGGGATGAGCAACTAAAATAGCATGTTAATAATATACAATGTATATGTACATCTGCTGAAATAGAATATACCCTGTGCATTTATATAATTACCTGCCAGTTAATAAATTAGTTTAGAGGGGCTAGAGAAATGGCTCAGTGGTTAAGAGCATTGGCTGCTCTTGCAGAGGACCTGGGTTTGATTCCCAGCACCTATACAGTAGCTAACAAGCATCTCTAACTCCAGTCCCAGAGGATCAAAAGTCCTTTTCAGGACTCCTTGAACACAAGGCATGCATGTTATAAATGTATTTACTTTTCAAATTCTTTGAGACAAGGTCTCACTATGAAGCCCTAGAACTCTCTATATAGACCAAGCTGGCCCCAAATTCACAGAGATGTGCCTGCCTCTGCCTCCCAAGTACTGAGATTAAAGGTGGATACCACCACACGAAGCTTTAAGAAAAAAAGTTAAGAGAATCTAGATTGTAAAATGCGCTTTCACACAAACTAACCATCTAATAGAATTTCCCATTCTTATCTAACCATGAAACTCTTCATAATGTATAGCACACTACAAAGGCAAATAAAAAGACTATCAGCCTCATGTTGTCCCTGGAGCCAGACCTTCTGTCTTCAACAAACCAAACCCAGTTCAATATGAACAGTAAAAGGAAACTTATGGTTACCCAATCAGAAACCACCAACTAACCTCTAACCTCTAACGAAGAACTGACTCATTCCAGCAAAGGCAAAGCCTGGGCAGCTGCCTGTCCTGCCTCTCCTCAACCTTCCCATGCTCCCCGCTGCCCTCACCTCAACCTTCCCGTGCTCCTCACTGCCCTGCATCTAGTTCCGTATTCACTTCCTTTGATGCTTCTTAGGAGTTTGTTAAGTCATAACCTGTAATGTTTGCTTTTAATTTTTATACCTCTTTAGCTTAAGAATAAAAAATGTATGGTTTGTCTTCAAAATAAAATATTTTATGAGAAGTATCAGTCTTCCCATTCATATGGTTTCAGTCGAAACTTCTTTAACTGCAGAGGCATCTCCTTTACTTGTAACCCTGAGAGCAGCTTTGTCTTACAAGTGTGCTTCATCCCACATGAGCAGGACTGTTCAACACAAATGTAGCCCTGTATTTTTGTGAATGAGAGTTGGAATATCAAATGCATAAGAATGGGGAAAGAGTGAAATGATCTTTTTCTTTTCTTTTCTTTTCTGGTTTTTTGAGATAGGGTTTCTCTGTGTAGCCCTGGCTGTCCTGGAACTTGCTCTGTAGACCAAGCTGACCTTGAACTAAGAGAACCACCTGTCTCTGCCTCCTGAGTGCTGGCATTAATAGTGTGTGCCTCCACTGTGTGGCTGGAATAATCTTAGTAATAGTTAATATCATAGGTTAGTACTTGTTGAACCAGGAAAAATAACAAAACAAAACTCTAGCTTTGCCAATGAAATCATTTGAGGAGCTGGAGAGATGGCTCAGCGGTTAACAGCCAATGAAATAATTTGTTTTATTGTTGATGAGTGTATAGCTCTGGATGACCTGAAAATGGCTCTGTAGCCCAGGCTATCCTTCAATCTTCCTGCCTTGGCCTCCAGGGCAGTGGAATGACAGGTGCAAGCTCCACACCAGGCTGGGATCTGTGGAGCTCTGAACCTCTGCTGATTCTATGCTGCCTGGCCCACCAGCTGTTCTTTACTCAAACTGTTCGATTTATTTTGTCTCAAGCTTTTCTTTTAACAATATTCATATTCTCCTAAGGAAAATGTATCCATTCATATATTTAAAACTTTTTTTGAAACAGGATTTCATGTAGCCCATAATGGTCTCAAGTGAGACTAGCTTTGAACTTCTGGTCCTAACTTGCCTATACCTCCCTAGTGCTAGGATCAGAGGTTTGCAATAAGGCATCAGGCTTAAAAACTATAATATGCTCATCCGTGGGTACTACATTCACAAGGTATGAAAGAGTTTAGAGTTGGGGTGGTGGAAGAAGAGGGGGGGATAAAAACAAGCCCAGGGGAAACCCTAGTCCTATGCATATATCTCAGAAATACCCTGGACAAGATTCCTCGGTTTCTCCTGAATTCCTGTACACAGCCACCCATTTGCAGTGGCCCTTAAGTCCACACGCGCAGTCAGGTCACCTTCCAGTGAGGCAGCACGGCCAGCCGCACACTAACAGCTATCTGAACTGACCCCAGCAAAGCTCTCAAAGGTCTCACCTTCCCCATCAGCAGAGCCATTGCCACATTCAGGCAGCTGCTAGAGGCTGTCCCGTGGCTCACCATAGCTCCTTTCCGCCCTCCAAACCACTTCCAAGCCACTTCCTCATGCTTTCTGCTGGATAACACCCCTTACGTAACTTGGATTCTGCTTGAAATTCCAGTTTCTACACTACCAATGGGGACTCTTCTAGGGCCTAGGGGTGTAGCTCCATAATGCAGTCTTTGCTTGGTATGTATGCGGCCATGGCAACAGACCAGAACCAGAAAACAAACAATCATATTTCTTAAGAAGGTACACCCTACTTCGGAAAGTGTTTGCCTAGTGTGGTAGAGCCCTGGAGTCAACAAAGCAGGATGGTGCATTCACATACTCTAGGTACATGGCGGGGAGAAGCAGGACAATCAGAAGTTCAGGGTCATCAGTGGCTACATGGCGTTCTTGACCAGCCTGGGCTATGAGAGTCTTAAAAGAAAATGCTGAAGATTACTGTAAAACACAGACTTGACCACATGACTTCCTGCCTTCTCTCTAGACCACAGACAAGAAGCCACTCCTTGCCCGCTCACACTTTCCCCTGACCCCACTCTTGGGAGCTGAGAGTTCTACATCTGGATCAGCAGGCAGCAGGAAGAGAGACACTGGGCTGGCTTAAAACTTTTAAGGCTCTAGCTGATCTAAGCCATTTTTAGGTTCCCAACTATATCCCCATCTTCCCTCAGGCCCCTCATTCATCCACTGTTGCTCTTGCTAAAATACCCTTTCACCCCTCTCTTGTAAATGCCCAACTTGCTCTTTCTCAGCTGGTCCCTGTGCAAAGCCAGTCAGCAAGGTGGTTAAGCTCCTGAGCACAGAGCAAGGCAGCCCCACCTCCTCATCTGTCATTCTGAGCAAGTTACTTGTCTTCATTTTGGTGTGTTACTGGAGTAACACACAATGAATCCCATGCAAAGCAGAGCACAGGACCAGAGAGAGTAGGCACTTAAATGTACTGTGTTTAAAGACAGTAAGTGTACTATCAACAATCGGCCTTGCTAACAGATTGGATACCAAAGAGAAGGGGAGAAGCCACTTTCTGTTGATTGCTCTCCTATAGTCTTGGCTCCTGATCCTCCTGCTCCACCTCTTAACAGTGCTGGGATTTACAGGGTTGTACATCCCCCTGCCCTGACCCCAGGTTTATGTCTGATGTCCTTTTCAAAGATATTGCAGGAGCCAGTAAAAGCCCTATCTATGACTTACGTTCTACCACTGAGTCCTGTGACAGTTACTGTCTGATGGTCTATCACATCTTATTCAACTGGCAAATCAAGTTTGTTGTGTAGCTATGTCAAGTTCATTTAAAAACTCCAGGAAAGAAGCTTCTAAGAATCCAGGAAGTAAAGAAAATTCACAGGGCCCAGGAAGCTCATGAATATTACAAAATTAACACACTCCCACCCCAAGGGAATACAAGTAAACAATTGCTTGAGACAGGTGGCTTTCTCTAGTGGAGATAAAGGACACCATTATCCTTGCTGGGGTGGGCTTTTCCATGATACAGCTGCCTTTGAATTATACATGCTCCAGTAACATATGCATAGACCCATTTGTTCATCAGGCAAGCCTTGGGTGGGATGGTTTCTTTGGCTTGTCATTGATACCTATCTTAGGGTTTTATTGCTGTGAAGAGACACCATGACCATAGCAACTCTTATAAAGAAAAACATTTAATTGGGACTGGCTTACAGTTCAGAGGTTTAGTCCATTATTGTTATAGCAGGAAGCATGGCGGTTTGCAGGCAGACATGGTGTTGGAGAGGAGCTGAGAGTCCTACGTCTGGATCAGCAGGTAGCAGGAAGAGATGGACACGGGGATGGCTTGAGCTTCTGAAACCCCAAAGCCAACCCCCAGTGACACACTTCCTCCAACAAGGCCACACCTCCCAACAGTGCCACGCTCCATGGGCCATTTTCATTTAGACTATCACAATGTCTTATTCTGAATGAGTAGGTATTTGTTCGCACCTCACCAAAAAAAGCCACAGAACATACAATTACCTGTCTGCCAGCCATTCATGCTGTCACTCCTAGCAGTTAATACTTATTAAGAGTTGGGGGGATGGTTAGTGTGTTGAGTTTAGATCTCTAGAACTCAGGTATATGTCCAGTGAGCACGGTGGCTAACCAGTGATTCCAGCCCTAGAACAAGCCTTGAAATGAGCAAACTGGCTAGAGATCTAAAAACTCTGCTTCAAAGAATAAAGAAGAAGATCTGATTGGAGAATCTCCTGGGGTCGGGGACAGTGAGATATCTAAGTGAATTAAGATACCTGATGTCAAGCCTGGGGACCAGAGTTTGACCCTCAGATTCTACACAGTGGATGGAAAGAACTGAGTCCTGTCCTCTGACCCCACGGGTGCCATGGCATGTGCATGCCTGTACACACCATATATACACACATGTATACAAACAAAACAAAATATTTCTCAAAATCCCTAACATCAACCTCTCGCCTCCTAACATAGGCACACACCTGTACATGTGTGCCCAAACACATATGAATACACATACACACATGAACTCACCACAGACATACACTGAAAAGAAGAAAAAGACATTTCTTTATTGAATAGGCCTAGGAATGTGTGGCTCAATGATAGAGCACATGCTTAGCATATTTGAGGATCTGGGCTCAAATGTATATGTGTAAATGTGTATATACTATACACAAGATACATATGATACATATACATTGAATATTATATATATATTAAGAGATGATGACATTCAGGTGGTAGGATTTTAACTTTATTCTAGAAACACTGAATAATATATGCCATATTGTCCTGGGAACACTGCCAGGCCTGCCACTTGGCAACTCAATGGCATTCTCTTCCCCTTTTGTGATGGCGGAGACTGGACTGAGAACCTGATGCAGTATAGAAAGTCCTGCACCACCGACCACACTCCCAGCTCCGCATCTTCACCCCTTCCTTCTGTTTTATTGTGACACAGATCAGGCTGCCTGGAACTCTTAATCCTCCTGCCTCACATTACCAAGATTGGACCTAAAGACATGTGCCTCCCCACACAAGGTCTCTGTCTTCATTCTATGATCATAAAATGGAAGAAATAAATAAGCAAGTATTTCAACATAGACTCATTGAAGGCTAAGATAAACATATGCCAATTATTTGTTTATTATTGTAAACTGTGTCTGAAGCCAAGGCTTTGTGCTGGTTAGGTGTACATTCTCCCCCATCTCCCCCTGACCACCCCTCTCCCTAAGCTGTTATTTGAGGTGTCTTACTTGAGCTCAGGTTAGCCGTAAACTTGTCATTCTCTTAAGTCAGCCTTTCCAGTCATTTCGATTTATACCACTAGATCTCTCTCTCTCTCTCTCTCTCTCTCTCTTTTTCCCTCCGTCCCTTTCTCCCTCCCCCTCCCTCTTCACCTCCTCTGGTATGCTAGGAATAGAATCCAGATCTTACTCATGCTAGGAAAGCACTCTACTGTTCAGCTACATCCAGGCCTCATGCTCATTATTCTTAGAGTAAACTGCATTAAAAAAAAAATTTAGAATGAGTGATTAACCACACTTCCACACTTCATAGAAATGTAGATCAAGCT
The DNA here is from genome assembly GCA_004025045.1 of Sigmodon hispidus. NCBI lineage: Eukaryota > Metazoa > Chordata > Mammalia > Rodentia > Cricetidae > Sigmodon > Sigmodon hispidus. The sequence continues at coordinate 85,177 of PVIH01003979.1, read as the reverse complement.
CAGGCTGCTTGTAAGAAACAGAATAGGCTGTCCCGTAAGAATGACAGCGTCTCTGTGTCAGGGTTATATATGCAGACGTGATAAAACAAAATTAAGATGAGTCTATTAATTAACCATTGCCTTACATATATGGTAACTGAATCATTTTGACCTTTATATTTCCTAAGTGTTATCTGCAGTTCACAACCCTAACCTGCTCACCTGTCAGAGCTCATTCTGATCCAACATCTCCCTGAAGGTGAAGCCCCATGTTTGTAGAAAATCCAATGGAATCAGCTACGCATGGCTATGGTTACCGAACCCTCTTCTTATCACCTGTCTGAAGGTGGCAGACAAAACTTGTTCCCTACCAAGCATAGTACAGTTCAGTATTCCAGAGGCTGGTGAAGAGTTATCAAGAGTTAAAACCAGTATACACCAAGACATAGTAAGGCTCAGGGCAACCCAATGTAAGATAATGTTTCAAAAAAGAAAAAAAATCATTAAAACGTATTTACTAATATCTTAAAGTTAAATTAGAGCACCAGCATCCATCCATCTCTTCCTCCTGACGAAAGATGCAGTGTGAGCAGCTGCCATCGCCCCTGTGGACTGTATCCCATCAAACCACAGGCACTCCTATACTTACAGTTAAAATTTACCTGAGGCTGGTATAACTTCCAATTCAAACTTATGACAAAGGTCGGTATGCTGGAGCTCTGGTTTCCAGCTAGGCTGTAATTTCAGTCACACCCACACAACAGGGGAACAGAGCAAGGCCTATAAAGAACTCAGGTGAGGTCACATTACAGCTCTAAGCGTGAGCAGATACCTAACAGCTTTGCTAAACTAGTCCAAAAGTTTGGTCATCCATTAAAAAAAAAAAAAAAAAAAAAAGGAGTTCAGGATCTGGTGGTGTGGACTGTTCAAAAATAAGAGGAAATCAGCAGAAATACCATTTCAGTAACCTTTAACATTATGTCATGGGAAGATGCATAACTGACACAGGATGGGTCTGTTTCACTGAACCTGGAACTAACCCACCCAGCTAGAGTGGATGGCCAGGAAGCCCGAGGGATCCTCCTGCCTCTGCCTCTATAGTTCTGGGAATACAGACATATAGGCATGAGCTGGGAATATATTACATACAGGTTTTACATGTATACCGAGGATTCGAACTGGGGTCTTCACATAGAAAATACTTTGCTCTGCTGAGTCATCTCCCCAGCACCCATTATGCATTATTTTACATTATAAGTATTCTAGCTGCACAGTACTCAAAAATCTGAGTAGACCACAATTTAATTTTTTTGTTGTTTAGGGATCAAACTCCAGGTCTCACAGCCACTGAACTACACCCCACCCCCTTCTACTGTTCCTGAATTTTCATTCATTTAAATGGTTGCAGGGTTGCTGGGCATCAGACTGAAGTACGAGTCCATACAAGACAGGCACTCTACCACTCAAGTGGCGGTCTCCAGTCCTTTCCTTTAACACACTATGCTTCCTCTTCTTTTTTTTCCAAAGACAAAAAGTTTCTCTGCCTAACTTGGCTGTCCTGGAACTCATTCTGTAGACCACAATGGCCTCAGACTCAGAGATCTTGCCTCTGTCTCCTGGGTGCTGGAATTAAAGGTGTTAACCACCACCTGGCTCCTCTACAAAGGACCATGTATTTGGACTAGCAGAAGATTCTCAATCCCATAAAATATCTGCATCTCTAGCTACAGCTTTGCCTCTATCCACCTTGACATAACAAATTCTAGGAAGTGGTCCTGTATGCCTTCTCCAGCACAACTCACCTCTGAAAGCCCAACACAACAGCCATCGTTTCACATGCACAACCTTTTCCTTTTCTTTCTTTCTTTTCTTTAACATGCATCCCAGGCTGGCCTCAGACATGCTTTGTAGAGAAGAACGTTGGAATTACAGGCCACACCTGGTTTATGTGGTGCTAAGGACTGATCCAGGGACCTCATTTATGCTTGGCCAACTCTCTGCCAGCTGCGCTACTACCCCAGCCTACTTACATACGGAGCATTTTGAAAGAGGCCCCTTTCTGTCTTCTGGCCTCTGGCTGTACCTTCTTTACCTGCCTCCTGCCCCTCACAAGCACACTGCCACTGTGGTTTCTGCTATCCAGTCTGATGGTTCTGCTATCACGAAGTCTGCCCATTAGCTTTCATATCTCCTTACACCATTGTTTCTCAACCTTCCCAATGCTTCGACCTTTTAGTACAGGGTCTCACGTGCTGATCCCCAATCATAAAATTATTTTTATTGATATTTTTTAACCATGTTTGATACTGATAAGAATTGTAGTGTAAATATTTGATATGCAGGGTATTTGATATGTAATGTAATCCCTGTGAAGTTCATGACCCACAGCTTTAGACTATTGAAGATCACCCAGCTAATCTGATAACCTAATCATACATGCTGGATTATCTGATTAATTAGGTTAATAAACAAAATATATATTATCCATAGTATATTCAAGTACTATAAAAAATATCATCCATAACAGCACTGCATTTTATTTATATCTTAGTACAATTTGAGGTGATATCTTTCTTTTTTGACACAAGATATCAGAACATATCCCAGCTTGGCCTTGAACTTGAAGCAGTCATTTTACCCCACCGCCTGAGTGCTGGAAGGAGGCGGTTTTCACGCTTTGCCACAACTGACATTGCCAGCGAACTTCTTAAAGAAAACACTGCATACCTGGCTGGAAATACAGCCCAGCGGCACAGTGCCTGCCTGTGCCCAGAAAGAACTGCTAAACACCATAATTCTGGGTAACTGTGGTGTGGGGGAATGACCTAGGCGGCAGTCCCAGTCTTGGGGAGCCAGACTCAGGAGGGTAAAGGGTTCAAGGCTAGCCCCTGCTACAAGAAGCGCAAATGACAAAAGGCAAAAGATAGGGAGAGATCTGAAAAGCTTCCAGGACATCTGCAATAATCTGACATGGGCACTGATAAAAGAGAAAGTGAGGAAAGTGGTGTAGGCCAATGACAACAGAACAAGGCAGCACTTACAGGAATTATGCTTGGACAGGGTCTCACTATGTAGCCCTGGCTAACCTGAAGCTCACAATGTAGACCAGGCTGGCCTTGATCTCACCGAGATCTGCCTGCCTCTGCCTCCCCAGTGCAGAAGATAAGTGTGCACCAATCCATCTAAATCACAATTATTTACCAAACAAGATTATGCCAACTTCATGACAGATCTCAGGTTTTCTGTGTGTTTGGTTGGTTTTTGGTTTTGGTTTCCTGTGTAGCCTGACTGTCCTAGAACTAAATTTGTAGATCAAGCTTGCTTCAAACTCACAGAGATCTACCTACAGAGAGAGAGAGAGAGAGAGAGAGAGAGAGAGAGAGAGAGAGAGCCAGCCAGCCAGCCACAAACATGACTGGGCCAGGGTAAGGATGTAGCTCACTTGTCTACTGTCTGGCACATACAAAACCCTGAACCCTGAGTCTAATCCCTGTTTGGAGGAAAACTCAAGGAAATTGCTTTCCAGGTAGAACATGTTTCCCTCTGGTCTGAACGGTCTTGCTAATATTCAGTTTAGTAGAAAGATGACCAGAGCCACTCTGTGACTGAAAATCCATTCCCAAGGCCAGCACCAGAAGAGAACACTCATTATGTTCTCAGCTCCTGGGAATGCCTGGCATGATACTTCCCCACTTCCCAGCACACACCATAGAAGATGGCAACCTTGCCCCGGTGGGCTAGAAGGCATGCTGGGGAAAAAAAGCTTCCCTCAAAACATGAGCCTTTCCTGTATTACTATGACAAGGAGGGGTTCTTGAGTGACTTCAAACAAGAAAACTTAAAACAAAACACCTCCCTGCTTTCTTCTTTCCTTATTCTGATTTATTAAAGGTGGCCGCCCAGCCCAGTATACCTTTTATTTTCAGAATCTTTGAAAGGTGCTACTTGTAAGGTGCACACTCACATCATGAGAGCTTCCTAGAAAAGACTGACTTTCTTAATATGCCTGTAGAGAAGGGAACACCATTGTTCCTACAGGTCAACGCTGTTAAAGCCTCAGGAGTGGTCCAAACTGAAACTGCAGCATTTAGGAAGTAAAGGCAGGATCAAGATTTCAAGATCAGACTGGGCTACACATCAAGTTCCAGGGCACTGCCTACAAAACAAAACCAAGCAAAAACCAGCAGGAGCTTATGGGTTAAGAGCACTGGCCCTGAGTTCATTCCCACACCTGAAGGCTCACAACCCTCTACAACACCTGAAGGCTCACAACCCTCTACAAGTGATCCAACACCCTCTTCTGGCCACCGTGGGCATGGCACCCACGTGGTACACAAACATGCAGGCAAAACACCCATAAATAAATACTAAAACAATGTAATGCGTGTTCATATACTAAAAAAAGAAGAAAAAAACAAAAAATCCAAAGCTGGGTGGTGGTGGCTCACGCCTTTAAGCGCAGCACTAAAAAGCAGAGGCAGGTGGATCTCTGACTTGGAGGCCTGCCTGGTCTACAGAACAGAGTTTCAGGACTGCAAGGGTCACACAGAGAAACCTCGTCTCAGAAAAACAAACGAACAAACCAAAATAAAACCCAGTATTAAGGCCCAGTATTGGGCAGAGGTAGAAGGTGTGTTGGTTGTGGAGGAGCGTTAGGAACCTGGATAATGTAGACTACTCAAAAATATTATCTTTTCAGGGGTTCAACCTTGGCTGCAGACTCCTTCAGATACTAAAAACAATCGTCCTGCCATGGAATAAACCAGTTACACGGTCCTGCCCATGGGGGGAGCAACCCTCAAGGGCAGGGTACAGTGGAGAGAAATGCCACCCTATCAGGTTAAAGAAGGCCAGATCGCCTTAGCTCAGGCCAAGGTTATCTCCTTGACATCGAAGGACATAAAACAAATGCTGCCCGGCAAACGAAAGGGGAGCCTGCAAACAAGGACCTTCACAGCCCTCCAGGCCTCCCAGCCTCCGGCCTCCTTTCCTTGGGCTGAGCTTAGAGGTGCCAGGGAGAGCACCGAAGGTCACAGCGGTTCCTCGTGGCCTGTTTTCCCCAGAATGGAGCGCTAAAGCCTTGGGGACATCGGGAAGCTGCCCGCGCCCGCTTTTGCTCTATAGGGAATCACAATCCCTTTCGCTAAAAACATTTAACTCTTCCTCTGCTCGCCGGTGGACCGACGGAGGTGGGGGCGGGGTGATTTTTAAAATGTTGAAGGCTTTGGCTCATGACACTGAAAACCAAGAACCAGGGGCGCTGTTTAGGACCTAGGAAAGGTTAAACAGCTGTCACGGAGACGCCAGGCGAGAACTTCACCTGTTTCGCGGACTTCAAGGATGCTTACACCACCGGGCTAGGGGTCCTGGGGAAGCGCGCACTCGGGGAAGCATGAATAACACCGGGTGTTCCCATCGCATTGCAAGGATGCAAACATGACACACTCAGAGCCCGGGGGAATCAGAAGAAGCGATAGGGAGGAGAGATGCGCGTTCACGGGAACACCGGCGACTTGGGGGTACTCCTATTGCAGTGCAAGGATGCAAATGTGACACCCGCAATGGGCCCACCGGCAACCTGGTCAAGCGATGGGTGTTTGGTTCAGGGAAGCAGGGGCGGCACGGGGCATCCCCTTCGCTCTGCTCACCATTTGCTGCGCGCTGCGGAAAGTGGCGTCCAGCAGCATCAGTTTCCAGGGGTCGGACACCGCGCGGGGCAGTGGGATGTACACGTAGTAGGCTGCCAGCGCCAGCAGCGCGGCCAGTAGGACGCACGACGACCTCATTGTCTCCAGGCCGGGCTGTCTGGAGCTGACCGCAGTACGATACGATGCTACCCGGAGACCGCCGATAAGTTTCTGCCAGCCTCAGCTGCTGCTTCACGTGTTCCTCTTAAGGCTGCGAGCCAATCACAGGCTGCGTCGGGAGGAAGTGGGAGCGCGGATGTGCCCCCTCCGCGGTGTCCTTGCGAAGAGCTGCGGGCTCGCCAGGTTGCAGGAAGCGCGATGGTGCTTTAGCCCCGGGCAGACGCACAGCAACCCCTAGCGGGCACTGTGAGTATGACAGTGTGAGATGTCAGGCTGCTTTCTGAAGGTTCCCAAAGAGGTTCCTGGCCAGCCTGAGTTACTTGAAATAGTAAAAGAAGAAAAACTAACAGTAACAAACAGTAAATTGGGTTTAGCACACATATCCTGTTTTGACAGGTGGGAGCATGAGGACTAAGGCCAAGATCATCCTGAACTACATGAAAAGTCCGAGGCCATCCTGGGCTAGATTAGAGACCTTGTCTCAAGAAAACCAAAATATTAAACAAACAAACAAATAGGAAAATCAAATGATTGCATTATGCAACTTCGAGAGCATATAAATAAGATATAAATCGTCTGAGCCAGGGGCTGGAAAGATGGCTCAGAAGTTAAGAGCACTGGTTGCTCTTCCAAGAGGTTCTGAGTTCAATTCCCAGCAACTATATGATGGCTTACAACCATTTATAATGTGATCTAGTGCCCTCTTTTGGTGTGCAGAATGGAGGCAGAATGATGTGTACGTAATAAATAAATCTTTAAAAAATCATCTGATCCAAAACAGAGATAGTACTGCCAAAGATAACGAAAGTCTTGAAATGGAATATACATAGTGAGTTCTAGGCTAGCCAAGGCTACATGGTGAGGCTCTATCTCAGGGGAGTGGCAGGCAGGGATGGTCTATAATAGATGGACAGATGGACAGAAAATCTGATTTTTTATAGCTCAAACAACAAGGTCAGTATAGCTAGCCACATGTCTTAGCTTCCAAATCCCACTCTCATCTTGGCATGGTGATGGCACTGCCAATCTGAGGGAGTGGAGATGGGAGGAGTGTCAGTTTGAGGCCAGCCCGGTGAAACTTGCCGAGTTTAGTCCCATGATAGAGTGATTGTCCAACACCCACAAACCTAGGTTTAGTCCTCAGCACTAAGTAATAAGTAAAGCAAAGATTGCATTTTAAAATATTTATTTGTGGGATGGAGAGGTTGCTCAGAGGTTGGGATCACTAACTGTTCTTCCAGAGGTTCTGAGTTCAATTCCTAGTAACCACATGGTGGCTCAGAACCACCTATAATGAGATCTGATGCCCTCTTCTGGCATGTAGGCGTACATGCAGGCAGAACACATATTGTGATATATGTGTGTTCACATATATAATAAACCTTTAAAATATGTATTTGTCTTTAATTATGTGTTGTTTGTATCTCTATGTGGAAATGTGCACACAAAAGCAAGTATCCGTGGAGGCCTGATGAGACCATCAGATCCCCAGGAGCTGGAGTTACCGGTGATTGTGAGCAGCTTGACAGGAGTGCTGGGAACTGAAGTCTGGTTCTTTGCAAGAGCCTTGCAAAAGTGTTCTTGACTACCATCTCTCCAGCCCTATAAGTTTACTGTTGTTGTTTTAAGAAACTGCAATACCAAGGGACTGGAGAGATGGCTCAGCGGTTAAGAGCACTGTCTGCTCTTCCAGAGGACCAGGGTTCGATTCCCAGCACCCACATGGCAGCTAACAACTGTCTGTAGTTCCAGTTCCAGGCAAACACCAAGGCAAATAAATAAATAAATAAAAGTGTTTTTAAAAAAAAAAAAAAAGAAGAAGAAGAAGAAAAAGAAAAAGAAACTGCAATAGCTCTTGGTGCTTCCTTCATAGGTTGAGAAGGGGTTTTGTTGTTTTACTATTTTCTATTTGGTAGTTATTTTGCGACACTAATTAAGGTAAACTAAAGCCCTCTCTCTCACCACTCATTTCTACTACATCATTCACTCCCAGATAACACCAGCCCACACCAAGAACTGGAAGAGCTGGAGAACAAGGTCACAGAGTCTCTTCTGTGGTGCTGGTGACTGGACCAGGGCTTTGCATATGTCAGGAGCGCTTTACCCCTGATCTGCATCCTAATCCTTGCATCTCTTTGAGACAGGACCTCAGGCTAGCATAAAACTATCATTTTACCTCACTCTACAATACTAAGTTTACGGGCATTTGCCACCACCTATAGCAAGGTGTGTGTGTGTGTGTGATTTTTTTGAATTTTTGAGACAGATTCATGGAACCCAGGCTAGCCCTTTTCTGTAGTTGTGACCTTCTAATCCTCCTACTACCTGAATTTCCCAAGAACGGATACTGTCATTTGCTAGTGGGCTACACTTGCTCTTTTTAATTTTTTAAATTTTATTATTGGGGAATGGTTGTGAAGTGCGAGAAAAATACACAAGGGAAGCCAAATAATAGCAGCAATAATAGATGATATAGTGAGCTAAATTCTATGGTAAGCACTGCAAAAGGATGAATTTGTTTAGTTTCATAACAGTTCTGAAAAGCACATTGTTGCTCTGAAAGCAGAGACATTGAGAGACGTAGACAGCATGACGGCATACGCTTCCACTCCCAGAACTTGAGAGACAGAAGCAGGAGAATTCCTGTGAATTTTATGCCAGCCTGGTCTACACAGTGAGTCCCAAACCATCCAGGGCTACATGGTGAGATCTTGTCAAAGAAAGAGAGGGCAGGGAGGGAAGGGAGGGTAAGGAGGGAAGGAAAAAAGAAAGGAAGGAAGAAAAAAGAAAACAAGGGAGAGAGAGGGAGGGGAAAGGAAGAAATGAAGGAAGGAAGAAAAGAGAAAAGAGAGAGAGGAAGAGAGAGAGAGGGAGGAAGGAAGGAAGGAAGGAAGGAAGGAGGAAGGGAGGAAGGAAGGAAGGGAGGAAGGGAGGAAGGGTGAGTTAGCCCTAGCCATCCAGCTGGTGAGACCTAGGATTTCAGCTGAATTCATACCCAGGGCTCATAGTGTTTTATCACTCATAGCTACTGCTAAGAAATGAGAATGCAAGCTGAGGATACAGCTCTCTTGGTGCACACAGCAAGCAGAACGCTGTGGCTTTGCTCCTCAGCATTACAAGACTAAAGTGTGTCTGCACTCAGCAAGTAGGAAGATCAGAATTTCAAGGTCATCCTTGACTGTGACAGTACCACGTAAAGAAAGGAGATTGAATCCTGAGTAGTTTATCCACGAGCAAGCCTGGTCTCCCTAACAAAGGAGCATCCTCTGTATTTATTGAACAGCACATCAAATTTGGCATGGGCAAAATGGAGGAACTTTGTCCTAATCTATTATGAGCATTTTACTTCTTTAAGAAATTGATTTTCTGAACTTCCTGTCCCAGAAGAGACAGCAAAGTCACAAATAGATATTATCAAACTGTGTCACTTTCAACATTTTCTGTGGGTCATTCATTGCTTTCAAGTTATTGTTTTCAGTGGTGGCCTTGGCCTAAATACCACACCTTACGAATAGTACTCAGCTCTGATTCAGAGGCATGAAGAAGTTCTACAGGAGAAATAGGGAACAAGGTTTAAGATTAAAGCTACCTGTTCAGCTTGTAGAACTTGGGGAGTTCCAAGGTATGGGAATATAGATAGAATTGTTTCTTAAATGTAAATGCAATCAAACAAGCCAGGCATGTAGTATAGCTTGAAATTATCTTAAAGGATATGATTATCTTGGTTACAGTATCATATTGGAGGCTTTCTGAGCAAATGCCATTTGATTATCTTGTAAAGTGAAATTCCAAAGAAGGAAGCCACAAATACATCAAAGTTTCTTTAATGCTGATTAACTCCTTAGTGGTTGTGGAGACCTGGATTGGCACAGATCTGGAGCCAAACTATCTTGGGCTGTCTTTAGTTCCCCCTCTACTTAAAAATAAGTAGAAGCATCTATAACACCACTGACATATTTATATCCCACAACTGTTCTCAAGGGCCTCTTTTCTCATCAAGAAGTCCTCTGTGTTCATTAGCAGCCATTCAGTCATTTGTGGGATTTAAACTCTGGATCTTTAATCAGAAATACTGCTCCCTCGCCTTTCCCCCTTTCCATCAGGTTGTTTGTCCTTCAGCTTAGGCTATTCCAAACATTTACCTCTTGTCCCTTGTATGGATTAAAACACATTCTTTGATTCTTTGCCTTACTTGTGCACTCTGGTGATTATTTTGCTATATGGAAGTTCTTTGGCTTTATGAAATCTCATTTTTATATTCTACTTTTTCTGTGCCTTTTGGTTCATGGCACAATATGTTTCCCAAAGAGATGTCACGACACTCTCACTTATGTACTTGCCAGCTATGTCAAGAGTTCAGTTGTCATATCTAAATCCTTAGTTCATTTGTATTGAGTATATATGAGTTGTAAGATGAGTATCTAATTGTACTCTATTTTTTATAAATAAACTTTATTATAAAAAAACTTGGAAATAAAAAATCCTTTTTTAAAAAACAAAAGAAAACAGCTAGAAACTGGAGAGAAGGCTCAGTGGGTAAAATGCAGTGCAGACTTAAAGATCTGTGTTGGATCCACAGCCCCCACGTAGAAAGCCACAGTGTATCCCCACGTACCTATAATCTCTGTCGAGTAATCAATAGAGACAAAAAGACTTGCTGGACACCAGGTTACTTCCAGGTTCGGCTAGAGACTATCTCAACTCAGAATAAGGCTGAGAGCAATAAAGCAGAGCACGTGTGTAGTAACATGAATGAGACTCAGAGCCAAATATCGGGGGAAGGCTGAAATATTAGAGAGAGGAAGCACCACAGTCAATCCGCACCCAGCTGTCTTGCAACTTCCTCAGCCTCACTCCTGGTTGCTTCTGCTAGTAGCTTCTCCTGGTTTCTACAGCCCTTATATACCCTATCCCATCCAGATTGGGATTAAAGGCGTGTAGCCTTGAACTCATAGAAACAGAAGTTCTGTCTCTGGAGTTGTGGGATCAAGGGTGGATGTCACCATTCCCTGTTCTCCCTGTGCTGGGATTAAAGTGAGACATTGAGTGTGACTGACTCAGTTGTCTATCTTTGTATTCAAGGTTTAAGAATTTCCTGAGCTGTCTGCCTAGGATTTGACTGTGTGCTCTCTCCCCAATATTCAGGTTTTATTAAATATGTAATATATATCCACACACGTGTCTTCCTCTAGCTGACATGTGCACGCCGATGCTAAGGCTTGCACCACAATGCCTAGTATATCATTCTTTGTAGATGTCACTTTTCATAGATGAAATTTTCATAAACTTGAGGAAAGTAACCTAGCAGCTATAAAGTTACTATTTGTTCCAAGGTATTCACACATGATGGTTATTCTTGGTTTCAACTGTACAGATTATATATAACTGTATAGGCTGACTATATCTGCAGCAAAAAAATAAATAAATAAAAATAAACCTGCAAGCAGCTGGGCACACCTGTGAGGGAGTTTTAGTTAATTGGATCATTGGAGTTAGGAAGACCCACCTTAAATCGAGATCATCTGAGGTCAAAAGACCCACCCAAAATCTGGACCAAACTGGTAAATTCATAGGTCATATTCCTGGGGCATCTCTTCACTGTATTAGTAGAGCCTACTTCTTTGGAATCCTGATGTACATTGAAGACCTGCTGAGACATTCAGCCTGTTGGTCTGAACAACTACTGAATTCTTAGACATTCTGATGGGGTACAGCTATTGTCAGACTAGCTGGACCATAGCTTGTAAACCACTCTAATAAATCATATGTGATATATTATGTTATATTATATATGAGTATATGCACACACACACAGACACACACACACACACACACACACCAGTTCTGTTTCTCTAGAGAATCCACTGGAAAGCAGTTTCCTCCTGTGCTCTAATATCCAGCAAACTTTAGGCATAGGGTGTGGGTGAGGGGCATGGGCATGGGTGAGGGGCATGGGTGTGGGTGAGGGGCATGGGCATGGGTGAGGGGCATGGGTGTGGGTGAGGGGC